>VDFB02287805.1:0-11623 GCA_007258455.2 Sequoia sempervirens | reverse complement strand
TCCCAAAAATGTTCTCACCTCAAAAGGAAAGTTACCAACTAGGAAGACCATCTTATGGCATGAGAATATGGGCCACATAGGTCAAAAGGGTCTCAAGACTTTGAAAAACTTAAATAATCTAGAGCAGTTAATTGATTGTTCTTATATATTTGACTTTTTGTAAACCTTGTATTTATGGTAAATATAAGCATGTTTAGTTTTATTCGAGATTATATAAGTCTTGTGGGGTTTTGGATATTATTTATAGTAATGTTTTTAGTCTTATAGATGTGCCTTCATTAGCAAAATATAGATAAATTAGATTTATTTTATTAATGATTTCTCCAAGTGGAATTGGATCTATTATTTCAATCATAAATCTAAGGTATTTAGTTGGTTCGAGGAGTTTAAGGCTCTTTTGGAAAACTACACAAGCAAAAAGATCAAGGTGTTGAGAACAAATAATGTTGGATAATATTATTTAACGAAGTTTGGTAGGTTCTACAAAGAGAATGGTATTGTATGACATACGACAACTCCATGCACCCCTCAAAAAAATGGAGTTACAAAGAGTATGAATAGGTTATTTATGGAGATGGCTAGGAGTATACTTTATGGGGCCAATTTAGAACATAAATTATAAACAAATGTGATCAACATGATATATTACTTGATTAATATGCTTCCTACATCAACACTTGTGGATAAACCCCAATGGAAATTTGAATGAGAAAAAATCCCTCACTTTCGTATCTTCAATTTTTTGGTCTCAAGGCATATGATCATGTTCCTAAGGAGAAGAGGTAAAATTTAGACTACAAGGTAGTAAAGTGTATTTTCATTGGATATAGTGACAATGTGAAAGGGTACAAGCTTTGGAATCTTGTGATCAAGAATACATTGTGTAGTTAAAATGTGATCTTCAAAGAGATTGTTCCTTCTTCTTTAGCTAAGAAACTCTATGGGAGTGCAAAGTCTATATTGTGGTTATAACCAAAATCTGAGATAGATACACTTGAAGTTAAACTAAATGTTAAATATTGACCTAATGAGGAGGATAGTATAGATATTTCAAATAGTTTTGAAGAAGAACCTCCACCTTGAATTTTGAGGAAGTCTACTTGGTAGAGGAGGCAACCAAAGAGTTATATCCCACCTAATTTTATTTGTATTTTTTTCTTATTTACTAACATTGATGAGCCTTGAATTGTGACTGAGGTAATGGAGATGGATGATTGTGAGTCCTAGTAGCTAGTCATAGATGATCTTAAAGAAGAATGACATGTGGTACTTGGATCATTTTCTAAAGGGGAGTAAGCATTTTTGTTGTAAATGGGTCTTAAAGAAGAAATTTAATTCAAATGGTAACTTGAGAAGTACAATTATAGACTACTTGCAAAGGATATTCTCAAATTGTGAGAATTGATTATGGTGAGATTGTTCTCTAGTTGATAATTTGACATCTATTTAGCTCTTATTATCTATTACAACTACTTTAATTTATATTGAGATCGAGCAGATGGATGTGAAGGAAACTTTCTTGCATAATTATTTATATAATATCCCCTTTTCAACTAATTTGTGTTTGTGGATTGAAGACGTATTTCATATTCTTGGTATTCCCCCTAGTACAATTTTTCTTATATGTTCTTCCACATCTTCCCATGTGCCTATTAGGTTTAGAAGTTGCTAAGGTTCCAAAGGGTTTTAAGCCTACAAGTTATAGGAGTGCTAGAGTTACCCTTCTTGTAATGCCTATTTTCCCAACTTTATCTTTCATTTATTTTTATCAAAGTATTAGACTTCTCCTTCCCAAAATCCCTTCCCTTTGACTCCTAGATACAAGCATGAAGTGTCTCTTGATAAACAAACATGTTCTACAAAGATTTTTTTTTTGTTATCTTTGGAGAACCAATTTAAAATTTTATCCCTTGTAGTACCTATTATATTTTATGAACTCAATCTTGAGATTTTTTATATTTATTTCTTTGTTAGAACTATGTTCATTGTGATGATAATGTATAGTTGATTATGTGCTTTTTGTAATTTGTGACTCACATTGATTCTCTTAAGAAATAATTATTTCATTGTAATATTAATTAGATTCCTAGGTTTAATCATTATAACACCATATTATGTGTGATTGCTTCTCACTTTCATATATGATGTTTCATGGTATTTAAAGATAAAAATATAACCATTACATCCTAAGAATTGCAGGTAATGTTTATTTTTCTTTCATATTGTACTTTCTAAATTAGAAAATAGATTTATCATGAAAAATAACAGTCATTTCCCTCTGATACGTGGCCCCTGCATTCTTTAGTTTGAAAGGCATTACTTGATAACAAAATGTCCCCCGTGGAGTTATGAAGGTTGTCTTATGTTGGTCTTCTTCTGAAATTTGGATTTGATTATAGCCTAAAAACCCATCCATAAGGGACAACATTTCATGTCATATCATGAGATCCACAATGATGTCACTATTTGGTAGTGGGAAGTCGTATTTCAGAAAGAACTTGTTGATATTCCTAATGTTGGTGCATATTTGGATGCCCCTAATGGGTTTAAAAATTGGTAGGATATGTATAACTGTGTGATGGTAAGTCACAAGCCCTGTTGAGAGGGCGTTCACGTTCGAGCTCACCCGATTCTTGCAAGAAGGAAGGACGAAAAAAGGACCGAGGTTGGATGGGCGCACGTTGAACGAGGAGATAGTCGCTGGTCGGGTCGTTAAGCGTAGACTGCGTGACAGATAGGGGTTCAATGGTAAGATCCACGGTGGCAGATATTACCCAGCAGCAGGGAAGGAGCGTGGTGTGTGCACTGGCAGGGGAGGCGTGAAACAACGACAGTTAGAGGATGCCTCAGGAGTTAAAAGGCAGGTGGAGAAGACAAGGAGAATGGAGGAGAGAAAATGGCAGGGAAAGAAGGAAAAGACAGGCGTAGGGAGTGGAAGGAGATAACTGCGGGAGGAAGGAGATGAGGTAGAGAAGAGAAGTGGAGTAGAGAGGAATGTTGTGGGAGGTAGGAGGAGAGACGGTGAAGAGAAGTGGGAGACAAAAAAGGAGGAGGCTGTGGGAGGTAGGAATGGAGGCAAAGAAGAGAAGTGGAGAGAAGAGGAGGAGGTTGTGGGAGGAAGAAAATGGAGGCAGAGGAGAGTTTGGGTTGGAAGGAGAAGTTGGAGAAGGATGAAAGATGATGAAGAGAGCTAAAGGGACTGGTTCTAATAGCCAACATGGAAATGAGGTTCCATAAATTGTGGCCTTACCTAATTCAAAGCTCTAGTCAAAAGCTTATCTCGATAAAAAAAAAAAAACAATTGGTAGGATATTGGAGACCCACTTGGGCTAGTCAATAGGCTTGATAAATCTAGCTTCTAAGAGTTTTTGTAGTTTTTCTTTTACCAAAAGAGCAATTTCAAGATGCATCTTTCAGAGTTTTTACTTAACAGGTTTTGAATTAGGATGCATCGCTAAGTGATGCACCACGAGGGATGGATCAAGGCTTGGCATGTTTGCATATGTCCAGGTGAAGTTAATGGATCTTCTTTTGAGGAAGTCTGCCAATTTTTCATTAAGTCCATCTTCTAGTTCTTTGACTATGTAAGTGGTTTTAGGTTCCTCACTTGTCCCCAAATTGATATATGTTGTCTTCAATCAACACTGTAGATGTCTCATGATGTTTGGGAATTAAATCAAATGCCCCATCCTCTAGCGCCTCAAGGAGGTTTTCACTAGAGGATACATCTTTCATTTTTACTTTTTCTTGATCTGAAAGCGCCTCATTGAGGTTTTAGCTAAGGGACCTTTCCTTTTTATTTTTTCCATTTTTATTATTTTTGTGACTGAGGCAAGTGATTTGCTCCCCAAAATAGGAATCTTTATGCAACTTGATTTGATGTTCTTGCTTATGATCTCCTCAAGGTATATAATCATGAACTCCCATGATTTTTGTCATTGCTTCATCATTTTGGAATGTGTCTAGTATGGGAGGTCCTTGTTGGTCCCAATCAATTAATTTAGGGTATACAAGCGGGAGGTCGATGGATGATGTTATGGTATATATGTTATCAATGTAAAAAAAAATTAGCAATGGTTTGAAAGGATTCTTCGATGAAATCCTCCTAAGAGCTTTGGTTAGTAGAAGTTTTTCCACCTTTATTATGGGTGCATTAAGGTCTTATGGTTACTAAATTCGTGGCCCAAAAACTAAGTCCTTGATGATCCTTATATTCTCATAGTTGAATGGGTTCCATTATTCCTTTCTCTTTTGCCCCCAATCATTTTCCTTTGCAGCTCATATGTTTGCACAAGTCATGTCCTTTAGGATATCAATAGATCTCAAGAGAAGGTAGTGGTTGTTCTTCTTCTTCCTTGTATAATCATGAGGGGATATCAAGGCTAGATCTTCTTTGTTAATAGTACCTATTTATTGAAATTCTTGAAGGTTTATTTTGTTTCCAAGTTAAGCACTCAACCATATGATTGTGGCAAAGTAGGGAGTTGTCCTATGTAGAAATAATTTTGAATTTTATACTCCCCACATCCTTTTTTGATCACCTTGACCTAGATCTTAGGGGTAGATTATGGAATGGATGAGGATAGTAATGTAGATGGATCAATGTAAGTGGATGAGGTTGATGTAGTATCATTAATGGGATAGTGATGGTAGCTCTTGTATTTGCTTTCCAACATTTTGCAATATTGGAATGGTTGTGGGTCAACAGAAATGGTGACTTCTCTATCATTGTGTTGGAATTTTAAGCATTGATGATAGGTAGAAGGGACAACTTGCATAACGTGTATCCAAGGACATCTAAGGAGGATGTTATATGGAAGATCTAGGTCAAGAATATGACATGGAGTTTCCATAACAATCGGGCCAACATGAATAGGCAACTTTATGGTACCTTTTGACTCTCTTTTTGCAGCATCATATGCCTTTATTATTGTCTTCTTTTGGGGGTCGATGATGTCTTCATAATACCCCAATTGTTTAATCAATTTTAAAGTGCATAGATTGAGTCATGATCCACGATCTATTAGGACTCTTTTAATGTTGTGCTTATGTACAATGGATTTGATGTGCAATGGTTTATTATGAGGTATCTCAAAGTGAAGGTATTTATTGGTGAATGTTAGATGGTGTGTGGATGATAGGTTTCCAATTATGGCTTGGAATTGGTTAACATTTATATCGCTTGGCACCCTAGATTCTTGGAGAGCTTTATCAAGAGCTTCTTTATGCATGGGTGAAGTGCAAAGAGTTCCAAGATAGATATTTGTAATGGTGTTTTACCAAGGTGCTTAATGATGTTATATTTATTAGTGGTAGATGAAGTGGGTGATGAAAATGATGCTCCTTGTATTGTCACCCGACCAGGGCAAGTAGTGATAGCACAATCAAGTGCCTTGATGGTTATGGTATTACATTCTTCAATTCAATCAATGGTTGTGTCATGGGATGAGGAATTGATGTTGTTATTGTAGGAGTATGAAGCATTATTATAGGAGGAGGATGGTTTCCCTTCATTGTGTTGTGGGAAAGGTTATGTGTACATGCCTAGCTACGCATTTGGGGAGTTTTGGTTTTGAACTTTGATTTCTCCCTTATCAATGAGATCTTGGATGTAATTTTTTAGTTTCATGCACTTTGTGATATTGTGCCCTTTGATTCAGTGATATTCACAATATTTGTTTTCTTTATACCAAGCTAGTTTTGGCTAGTTTTCGTCAAAGGGCTTAGTAAGTGGAAATTTGATTAAGTTTTCTTGTGCCAATTTATGAAATACAACCTCAATAGGTTCTCCCAAAGGGGTGTACTTACGCTTGGGTTGATTAGTTTGTTTTCCTTTTTCCTTGGGGGATGGTAATGGTATTGGAAGTTCCTTGTTGTGATGTTTGTTGGTTGTGAGATGGGGTGCTTTGTATATTTTGCACATGTTTGCTATTAGTTACTCCATCATGCACAATATTTTTGTTTTTAGACCAATACATTGGTTTTCCATTAGGTTGATGATTATTGTCTTTATGGTCTTTATAGATTTTGATTACCTCTTCAGTGATTAGGGCCTTTTCAATAATTAACCCTTTTTCAGTGACTTCATCAAAGGTGTTGACACATGTAGTTGAAAATGTAAGGCTATCTTTGGGAGTAAATTTTCAATAAATATATTAACCATTTTTTTTTTTAGGTACTTGTAAGGGGAATTGACTTGCAAGGTGTCTCCATCTTTGAAGGAATGTGTCAAAACTTCCCCCATTGTTTTGTTTGGTTGTGCATGACTTAGCCAAAGTAATATCTTGGTCAATGTTGTATGAAAAATAGGTCACAAATCATTCGGATAAGTTAGTGAAGGATGTTCTTGATCCCCAAGGTAAGTGTGTGAACCATTCCAAGGCTTTCCCCCAAGGCTTCTAGGGAATAACCTCATGAGGTATACATCATTGTAGGCAACTTCTTGGCATGCCACTCTAAATTCTTTAAGGTGTTCAATAGGGTTACCTTTCCCTTTGTATTTTTCAAATTTGGGCATTTCATAATATTTGGGATAGGGGATGGATAGTATGGATTGATCAAACGGTTAAGGGAATATGTCCTCATATCTATAGATCTTCTTTGTTTGATCAGTTTGGAGCCCTTGGATCATGTATTTCATCTTTGCAACTCTTGGGCTAAGTTGAAGTTATTGGATGATGGATTTTGGAAGTATTGGTTGTACATGTGTTGGTGTGAAGGTGATAAAGGGGGGTTGTTGATGTATTGGTGATATTGTTGATGATGGGGTGTTTTTTGGTATTATGTGGAGGAGGGTTGTTAATATTCAAGGTATGTTGATATTAGGGGTTTGATGTTGGTGGGTTATTGGAATTTTGGTGATTAGGAGGTGGTGGTGGGAGGTTATTGGTGTTTACGGGATTTGGGTTTGGGGGATTATTAGGAGATGGGGGTGGGGGATTTGATGTTGGGGGTTGAGAGACATTAGGTCCTTGTTGATTAATGAATTTTGTATGGACGAATGTGGTAAGGGGTTGTGTTGAAGTAGTTGGATTGGTGGATGTATAAGTTGTTAGAGTTTCCAATAAACTCCATAAAACCAAGATCACCTGCAAAACTTGGATTAGCCTTCTACAAGGATAAAACACAAAGATGCAAGAGCAATTTGCAAAAGATGTGCAAATAATATTATTTAGAAAATGAATTACATGAGATGACTTGCTTTTATAAAGTAGTATGCAAAAACCTAAAGGTAAAACCTAATTAGGACTTACGTAAACTTAATAAAGTGTAATTAAATATTTAATTACACCAGCACCCCCCTTAAGTGCAAGTTATGGAGAATAAGAAACATGAAAATAATGCAAGGATGGGTCCATGAAAGCATGAATGTGTCCCAACTACAAGGCCATGTTAGGTACCCTTGTACATATGCAATATAAAAGAAATAGAGAATGCAACCAAGTGATGAAAGATGGAGTACTCCATAAGACCCCCCAAGTACACCATCCATCTCATAGATACATAAGAAATATCCCCCATGAGAGGAAAATATATGATGAAATAATTTGGAAGCTATGTGTATCTTGATGTCGATGTCGAACTATGACTAAAACTAATCCATAGGAGTAAGTACCATGAAGATTCTAGAACATTAACCATAAAATGAATGGCCCTCAAACTAACATGTGACCCGATGAGAATCTAATGCAATTTAGGATCATTAACCACAGGTTCTCAATCTAATACATGAACTGATGCAAACCAAAATGTGTCAAGTTATAAGCAAGATTATAGCCAAAAGAAACTACATAATCCAGATACAACTCATGTGAGTTGTCATCAAATATGAAGATGAGATCAAAGTGCATGCCATGCAACTACACTCTAATCAAATTATTATACAAGAAGCCCCCTTGATGGAACTTTTTTTAAGTTCATTTAGTACAATACCTAGAGATTGTAAAAGGAGAGCATGCAAAACATGCAGAAATCAAAGAGAAAATGTAAACATAAAGCATGCAAAAAGGAAATATTGCATGTAAGATTTAATATTTGCTTCTTCCTGCATAAAAAAACCCTCAAATCTACATAGAGGACAAAATCATCTTTCTAACGATATGAAGTTTTCAAAAAATGGACACTGTATGCTCAAGTTACGAATTTTTGAAAAAAGGTAAATTTTGCCAGTTGACAATGTAGACACGACCATTCTGATTTGATTTTTTCAAAATTTACTTGTTGCATGCAAAAACTAATGGATACCCAAATAATATTTTGGTTCTACCAAAAAAATCCAAAAAGCAGAACATGCAATTTGGTAAAAAAACAAAAACTTCACATGTAGGGAAAATAGTCACAATTTTGACAACCATTTTTCCAAGTTTTGCTCACTATTTGCAAAATATAGTAGATACTCAAATGATATTTCATGATTTTAAACAAAACCTATAAATTATTTTTCTCATAAATACATGAAGAAAAACATATTGGTCATTTTTTATCTAAAATGCACCAAAAAATTGCTCAAGGTTGATCCCTTGAGGATCCCTAAAAAAAACTCTTTGATTGAATTTCTCTCAAATATGAGAAGGGGCTTGCAGATCAAAGCTCTAATACCATGTTAGAGTTACCAATAAACTCCATAAAACCTAGATCACTTGCAAAACCTAGATTAGCTTTCTACAAGGAGAAAAAGAAAAGATACAAGAGCAATTTGCAAAAGATGTGCAAATAATATTATTGATAATAATGAATTTCATGAGATGACTTGCTTTTGTACAGTAATATGCAAAACCCTAAAGGTTAAACCTAGGACTTAAGTAAACTTAATAAAGTGTAATTAAATAATTAATTACACACATAAGTGACATGGGGGTTAGGGGGGATATTGACCCTTAGTTGTAATGATGTGTTGATGGAAGGGGTAATGTTAGGATTAGATTGTACCCCTAGGATATTATCAAAGAATTCAGTAGATGATGAAGGATTGTTAAGAGGCTCATCACTCCTTAGTTGTGAGATGTCAAAGTTAGAGGGGAGTTTAGCCCCTTTAGCTATGAGCTCAATTAGGAGTTGATATTTGCTAAGAATAAATAGTCTCTCCATCATCTCTTGATTATAAGGATTGGTAGAAAATTCCCTTAGTTTAGGGGAATCTCCTACTTGGTCTATGTCTACCATTTTCTCGTAGGGACTAGGTGGTTGGGAGGAGTTGGTGTTGTAAAATGCTTCTCCTTGAGAATCGATTAGTTTCTTAGCTTGTGATCTAGTGATTGGCATGCAAGCTAGGGATTCCTTTGAAGAGTGACCTTGGGATAATGGGTTTTGATGGGTATGGGAGATGATTGATGAATTAAGGTTGGGTTATGATTTTGGACTTAAGGCTGGTTAGGGTTGGATGTTTGATGGATGGATATTTAGACTTAGGTGATCTTTGGACTTGTACTTATGGTTGGATTATGATTGGATGGTGTTTAGAAGATTCTACAAAATTTTGGACCTTGGACTTGGTTTGTAAAATAATGATGGATGAAAAATGTTGGATTTTTAGGATAAAATTTGGATGATGGATTTTGGACGTTGGATTCTAAGATGTGATTGGAAAGTTGGATTAGGGTTGGTTTAGGATGATTGATTGGTTGATTGGATCAAATGATGATAAGGATGATCCTTGGATCCCCCTATATGTGCAAAATCATTTTTGCAACAAAGATTAGAATCTAGATCCTTAGGATGGGATGCTTTTAGGATTTTATATTTACTTCCTTAGGATAGGCAAGTCCCTGAGAAAGGTTAGATAAAGGATGTTTTTGAAAAACTTAACTCCGCGCACCCAAGTCTTTAAGCTAAATGGATGATTATGGAAAAATGGAAAAGTCTAGTTAAGGTAATGAGGTGTAAAATGGTGGGGTCAATGTGGTCAGAGGATAGTTGAGTTCCAAAATATGTCAGATTGGTCAAGGTACCCTACAAGGTCATTGTCAAAATACTCAACCTTTACAGCCAAACGTAGACACAAATTTTTAGACAGAGTCGGACATAGGCATGGTTTTATAGAGGACACAAGCATAGGTTTTTCTAACATAGGTGCAAAATGACAGTGTCAATGTGGCAGAACATAGGCGCAATTTTTCAAAGTGTAGTGTAATATGTTGCCTTGTTTTGGTTTTGTTTTCTTTTGTTTTTGATAGGTTTTTTGTTTGTGTGTTTTGATGTTATTGAATGATTTTATACATAAATAAAGTGTAGAAAAAAATAACTTGTAGCAAAGGAATAACCAAAATTTCACTTTTTTCAATGTCACAACTAACTGGAAAAATCTAGAATTTTATTACAATCAGAATATCAAGATTTATTTGATTATAACAACAAATCAGTTCACAAAATATCATCTAATATTTAAATCCAACATACCCAAATTTTTTTTTATCACTTTGGCCATGGGTTGTAGTAGAAACCAACTAGCTGGAAGTAGGAAAATTCTGGATAAAACCCTTGAACGATGATACCTCTACTTCCCCCAAGATTGTTGAGTGTTTTCCCAACTTAGGAACCCAATCTCCAACAATAAATAGCCTCAAACCATAGGTGTTCCAACCAACAACTCACACACCCCCTTCAGAAGATGTATGACCCGCTTCAACAATGGTACAACCCAAAAATGAGGGTAATACAACCAAAAATCTTAGAATAACTCCTCCAATCTACCTCGATGATTAAACTCAATAATTATGAGCTCTATGACTAAAGGAAATGGAGTAATGATTAACCAATGAAGCTCAACTGTGATCTCTAAATGAATCCACCACAAATTCTCTAGATTGTGCCTTTCAATAGTGTAGAGAATGCTACTTGCAAGGGATTTTGACCTCGCAAACCCTGAGAAGTATGACCTCCTCCAAGAACAAAAACCAATTCAATATCTTCATCTAACATAAAGAAAGAATGAGCTCAAAATGCTCATATATAGCCCCTCCAAAACCCCACGACCCCTTCTAGGGAATTAAAAGATTTATTTTTAAAATGTATTTTCCCCCCTTATGCCTCCTTAGGCATCCAACTTTAAGTTATAACATTTTATATTTAAATTTTCACTTATGTCTCCCTTGGCCCCCTTCGTAAAGTCACTATTAAAATAACATAAGTTAAATATGTTAATTTAACTTTAATAATATTATGTTATTTAAAAATAATCGCATTGGGCCATTAAACACTGAAATTTTGATGCCAACTGTACCCATCGACACTACCAAAAATAACAAGACTAATGACTAGCTTCCTGTACATTCGAAATTGAATTACTAAAAATAGTATGGGAGAAAACACCATTTATACTCTAGAAAAGGTCGTTACACAACTCTCCACCACACGATTCTAGAAAAATGGTCACCACATTTCTCTAACCACACTTCATTAGCCTATGGCAATGACTGTTGTACCCTCAAAATTAAAATTTTTGTTACACTTCTAAACATTTTGAAGAAATGAGTAAAAGTCTAGTTAAACCTGTCAAAAAGGTCAAAATTTGGGCGTGCATGTCTTGCATGAGGGATTAAAACGTAAAATTTCCAAACTCTAACGATTTGGGTCTGCTCATAGCAACCTAATCTACAAAACCCAGATCTCATTTTTTCATCCCTAC
>VDFB02287804.1:0-33577 GCA_007258455.2 Sequoia sempervirens | reverse complement strand
TTTGCTGTCCCTCCTGTAAAGGTGCTAAATGACACCCGGCAGCCCACTCTACCATGTCATGACGCATGAGCCGCTCCATTCGGCGAAAGGAAATTGTTTTAAGGTCGCTGTCCCGTATTGCCTTAAGAATGTGAGTCTTCCCGTCGACCTCAAAACGTATTTCCATATCCTTGAGACGAAGTGTGACCTCCTCCAGTGAGTGCAACCACTTCATTCCCAATACTAAATCGATGTCTCCCATATTGACAACATAATAATCTGCCTTGAACTCATAGTTGTTCAAGCGTAATGGAAGATCTCTACTCATGCGTTCGCATCTCAAAGTGTACCTGTCACCACTTTGGACTTCCGATGCCTCAAACCCTCCTCTGGCTGTCTTCTGTCAACGTAAAATCCTAGTATCAGCAAATATGTGAAGCCTCAATAGGGTAATGACCGCCTCAAGCACACACTCCACGGAGCCTGAAGAACTCCTCTGGCCAATAAGTAGATACCTACCTCCCCGTGAGTCCGGGCTCTGCCGCCCTCAGTGCCCGAGTTCCCGCTTCAATCTCATCCGGCTTCTGTGCCGCTCTAACTTTCTGATTTTATCTTCATAGTATGCCGCTAACACGATCATTCGCTGCTCCTAGCTTTTCCCGAGAGGCAATCGCACGGTATCATATGCCCCTTGCAGTTAGCAACCTTCTCCTGCTGTCATTTTCCAGGCCTCACCATCCAAAGGTGGGCAGAAGGCTGATTGCATCTTTCTGTATCCGTCATAATCTGGATTTGTTTTGTTATAATCGACGTCATTGTTTTATTAAAGCCCTTGTTCTAACCATGAAGAACCTCTCGAGTTAAATGGCTTGGCCGGGCTGGCCAACTCCATAAGCAGGCAAGTGCGCCCTATCGCTTCCTGTACGATACGCCGGAGGATCAAAGGCTTTCAGGTCCTTTAAAGCGTAAGCTGCCCCCTACGTTCCTCCATGAATCCACAACCGCCTCTCAGATATGCTCGGAACCATGACGGATAGTCTCTGAAAGTCGCTGATGTATGTCTCGAGATTGCCACTCTGCCTCAACTGTGCCAAATCTCTGAAGTAAGTTTCTGGATCCTTCCTATCAAATCTCTCAACCAACCTGTCTACGAACTCCTGATATGAAGTGATCCTATCATGATGTAGCGTCACCATACCGTGATGCCACCAGTCATAAGCTACTCCCTCGAGGTGCAGTGTAGCGTAACGGATAGCGTCTCTCTCAGCCATCGGACGCAAGGTAAGGAACGTATCAAGCTTGCTAATCCAAGCTTGGGCTGTCATCTTCCCACTACCATCAAACATCACTAGATTCAACCTGTTAGTTTGCATGTTTGAGGTCATTGTTCTGCTGTCGGGGTCTCCAATCCTGACGAGCCCTATTGTGTTCACGCCTCTGTGTGATAAAACGGTCAAAAGTGATCCGTTCTTTGACTGCCGGAGGTATCAACTCCCACTCCTCGTTCGCTGCCATAAGGTTATCAGCAAACAAATCATCCCGATCCTCCTCTGTCATAGCCTCATCGGGCTCCTGTCTCGTGAACGTAGGCCTTGTAGGCCTATCAGCTGTCCGTGACACTGTCCTAGGTGCTCTCCGTGACCCAGCATCACTCCTGTCATCGTCACGATGTGGTGGCGGTCTCCTCGAAGTCCCTAATCTCTGCAGTGCCTGTGCCACCTGCTGTAATACATCATCAGATCGACGTTGTCCTGCACGAAGATCTCTGAGTGTGAGTAAGACCTCAGCATCATCCTGATCTCGGTTGTTCTGTGGGATCTCTGTCCTTGGTATATCTGTCCTGTCAGCCCTATCATTCCTATCAGCCATGATTTCCGGCTGCCTGCTCAAACTGCGTTGCCTTTCAAGCAAGGCACGTCTGCGAGTGTAGTACCTGTATGTATCAATTTCCTCTGGTTGCATGTGATGGCCAAACCCTAGGATGGCAGAATCAAGCTCTGATACAACTGTAGAAACCCCTGTTTCCCCCTGATACGGAATCTGACTGAAGTTTGATGTTTTTCTGACGTTTTTAGGGTTTTGCAATTTTTTTGTGTTTTTGATGCAATACTTGAAAAGTACGATTTTGATAATAAATGGAAATAAATTCAATAAAAATCAAAAGACTCTGGAAATGAATGAATATAGGTGCCAGTATCTTTATTCAAGCTTTTCTATTGATTTCAATGATACCCAGATACATATAATGAAATAAATAATGAATTTTCAATATTTTCAAAACCTGGTTTTTGCTGCTGCTGAGGTACAGAAATGTACGGCTGCAATTAATGAGTCCTTTTCCCTTCTGTTTGAAGATGCCAGATGATGCTCCAATGATATGCGCCACCACTGGGAATGATAGGAAGCCAATTAAGAAGGCGTTTCACCTTCTGTGCAAAAGACGTCTCCAGAGAAGAGGTACGGCCTGGCAGATCTGTACGGCCTGTCAGAAAACAGCCACTAGAAAGTACGGCCTTCACAAATACTGATGTCCAAGCCTCTGAAATGGTACGCCCCAGGCAATAGATGATTTTCAAATGCAAACAACTGATAATAACTGAAGATATGATTTTCCCTGATGCTCTGTAGTTTACTCTGAATGAGAAAACCTCTGTGGCAATAGATCAAGTGATATTGCACACTCTCTGAATTGCTTTCCGTTGGAGATGGCTCGTTCCCCAAGGCAAACGAACGTGAAACCCTAAGTCTCAGGCTCAGACCAAAATTGATCAGTTTCAAACTCAATAATCTCATAATACACAAATCCCAATGCAAAATCCTCAAATACACTGAAAAGTGCGATTCCCTTGAAAATAGGGTTTTAATGAAATATTCATATTTTAATATTTTCAATTCTCCATAGTTCTCCACTGAATATTTAAATATTAATAAAATATCAAACTGGCCCCTTTTTTCATGATGGCGCACCCCCTCAAGGAATTCACTTAAGTTATAATATTAAATTATAACTTTATATTATAAACGTTAATTAATTAATATTTAATCAATACGATCAAATATTAATATCTCCCTTGTTTCTAACCCGATTACTGATCCGTCTGATGCTGACAGACTCTGAAGTGATTCCTGATGCCGCCACAGCCAATTGCTAAAAATAGCAGTGGTCCCACACTGCCTGCCAAGAACTGCTAAAAATAGCAATTCTGCAAATATCCTCCGATCGAGCTAGAACGAAAGACAACTGATCAATCCCTGCTGACTGAAGCTGAGCCAAGCTCCGAAGTGACCCCCTATCCAGTCCATCGGCCTACGAGGGTCGTGTGATAGGCCAATCCTGTCCTCTGAGAGATGTCACTGAGAAGGGGACATGACATCATCATTTTCATTGAAAATCTTCATCTCCTCATGCTTTGCGTTCGTCATGCATCGTGACTGATTCGAGCATTGTTGTTGACGACACAGATGCGCGCATCCTAGCAATCACCTTCACCATGCTACATGTACGAGTGTTGGAAAAATGACTAAGGCATGGACTGCATAGCCTCCTCTTGGTAGCAAGGTGTGCATTCTCCAAACTTAGCCAATTTTTAGCATTTTTCACTTTTGAAAATCCCCTCCGTCGTAGAGCATCCTTTTGAGCATTTTCGCCATGGATTCTTCATTGAAGCTCTTGAGGCTTAGCTTTCAACACCTGGTACTAGCCAATCCGCCATTAATGGCTATGGAGGTCCTAACTTTCTTCCTGAAAAATGAAAATAGACCCACCAGAGTAAAACTAACTTTTTGGCCATTTTGACTTGACCAGTGTGATCGTGAAGTCAATTCATCCTATCAAAATCATTTTCAATAAATTCTAGAAAGCTCCTATTTTCAGGAGGTTCCCCAAAAATAGGGGCACGAAACCCTAATTTTCAAATTTTCAGAATTTTGCACATATGTTCCTTGACACAAACCTACAAAAACCTTGTGTTCTATTTGACCTAAAACATACTTTTGACAATATTTTTACATGATCTAAATAATTTTAAAGAAAATGTCTCTTTGAAGCAAAAACTTATTTTGGGGTACAACAGAGCTCAAATTGAAGAAATTGAAAATCACTGAAAATTGCTTTTAAGTCTATCAAACAAAAGCATCATGTTTCAAGAAAGCCACCAAAACAAATTTTCAAGGTTTGCAACTTCCAAGAACATCATCTCAAATTTGATCACGCTCCGCAGTAAATCTATCAACCAAACCACGAGATCAATCAGACGATCAGAATCAAGGATCGAACAGAGACAATTTATCAAAGAAAAAGATGAAAATCTTCAAAAAATTCTAACTCTACAAACTTGGACGTCTTATCTCATGATGGCGCCCAAGTCAACTTGAGTTACGAATTTCTAAGACTTTCTCATTCCTGAAGACATCCCAAAATTTGGGAGATTCTTCTAGTTAACAGCTAATCATGCCAGATAAATCCTAAATCAAGGTTTTCATGAGTTAACTGATGCTTCCACCTCCAAACTTGATTTAACAAACATCTAGGCGTCCTTTTTCATTATTTGTAATAGGTTGACTTCAAACGCCAAACAAAGAAGCTTTTTTCTCTATGGCATTTGAAGGATCAAACGAAAGAGGTTTTCAACGTTCTTCATATTTTCGAGATCAGGTTGCATAGGACACCTTTCCAAAATCCATATCTCCAAGGCATCAATTTTCAAAAGCAGAAATACATCATCTTCAGCTTTTAGCGATCTGAATTATCTTCTTTTTCAATCTTCTCCAAGATTGGAAAAACTTTCCTCAGCTTCCACGCGTAGGGTTTCTTGTATGTTCAAGCAAAATCAATCTTTTCATAGATCTGACCTTTTGGGTTCATTCAGCACAAGATTAGCCACAAAAGCCACGTGCCAAATTGTTCCAAAAAAGTTGCCCCGCTACTTCCATTTTTTAGGGTTTTTGAAAAAATCATCTTTTTCAAAAAACTGACATTTTGGGTCTACTCAGCACACAAGCGCCTACAAAACCCAAGTCTCAAAATTTTCTGGGAAAAAATTGCCTCGCTGCTTCTACTTCTAAGGGGTTCTTGCATGTCCTTACAAAAATCAGCTTTTCAAAAACGAACAATCTGGGTCCTTTCAAAACGATATTCCTAACAAAACACACGTCCCAAATTTTTATCCAAAAATTTGCCTTTTTTTGCCCCTCAGCGAAGCTATTTTTAGCTTTTGTGCAAAAGTTGTTTGAACATATCTATGTTCACAATCAAACTTCACAGTTTCATCATAGAATATTTTTCCATCGAAAAAAATCAAGAATAGAGGTCATCACTCCAATTACAGAGCCACCAAAGTTGCCAATCAGCGAACTACCGATATCAACGCGAGGATGGTGATGTCATGTCCCTTGAAAATATTTACCCCAAATGTATCAAAATACAAAAATTAAAATCTCAATATAACCAATTTGTTATTTAATATGATTCTAATCATTATTGTATTAATTTTATTAAAATGCAATAACTTATATAATAAATTAATGATGATTTCACACAACACACAAAACAAAATAAAATAAAATACAATACAAAATACAATTACCAAACCAAAAGCCACGATTAAGTCAAATGATGAATCGACTCTAAGAAGCAATACAACGGCTGCACCAAAAGTCAAGTCCAAGACACACGTCAACAATTATAAAGGAGAGACGATGCAAGAAGGAAAAGCATCGAATGGTAAGGAAATTACTCAGCGGCGACCCTGTTGACTGCAAGTTGAGTCAAGTTGCAACCATGTCAACGAGATTTGATGAAGCAGATGAAAGGAGAAGGGATTTTCAGAATCAGATTGCAGATGGCAAAGTGATGTTGCTGAGACAACACATCATTCAGAAGAGTATCAATGTCCCTAACGAAGAGGCAATTAATAGCTTCTTGGAGAACATGATCACTCAAGGTGGCAACCAGTGAACTACCAGTTGGGACGTCCTACCTTTTCCAAAGATAGCATTTAAAATAGTAGTTTAACTTGATGCCTTCTCCAAGTTAAACTCGCCGCCCACCTTTCATGCATATCTATTTTTGGAGAAACCTATTGTACAGTGGAGTTCTTTTTAGTTTTAGATCAGTTAGCTAATGTAGTCTTTCCAGTTAACTGTTAGTTTACTTTGTTTAGACATAGGAATAAATCTTGCTGATTGGCAAGACTGATTGTTAACTCAAGGAGATTTTAGGGTTCCCTTCTACTTGATATTATCTTGTAAATACTCTAATTTTGTTATGCAAGAACCTAATTGTTCTATAAGCATTCCCTAACACCAAGGTAATTACTTGGGATTAATTAATTAGGGCAGATTTACAATTATCCCAAAAAGGGGACATTACAGGTGATTACATCGATCTCGACAAGGTGCAGACGGAATTTCAAAACCTCATCCGTAGTAGTTTCAGCGATGACCCTGTTGACTGCAAGTTGAGTCAAGTTGCAGCCATGTCTGCGAGATTTGATGAAGCAGATGAAAGGAGAAGGTATTTTTGGAATCAAATTGCAGATGGCGAAGTGATATTGCTGAGACAACACATCATTCAGAAGAGTATCAATGTCCCTAACGAAGAGGCAGTTAATAGCTTCTTGGAGGACATGATCACTCAAGGTGGCAACCAATGAACTACCAATTGGGACGTCCTACCTTTTCCAAAGATAGCATTTAAAACAGTAGTTTAACTTGATGTCTTTTCCAATTTAAAGTCACTGCCCACCTTTCATGCATGTCTATTTTTGGAGACACCTATTGTACAGTGGAGTTCTTTTTAGTTTTTGATCAGTTAACTGATGTAGTCTTTCCAATTAACTGTTAGTTTCCTTTGTTTAGACATAGGAATAAATCTTGCTGATTGGCAAGATTGATTGTTAACTCAAGGAGATTTTAGGGTTCCCTACTCCTTGAGTGTCTATAAATAAGAGTAGCCTTGCTCATTATTTTTTAACCATTATTATTATAACAAAATTGTTAAGCCTTAGTGCCTTCAAGCTTTGCTAGTCAATATCTGTTCACTTTGTTCAATGTAATTTAGTTGATCATTTATTGTACGTTTGTCCCCTTGCTACAATTTGCTGTCCCAAAAGTGTATTTGTTGTTGGAAAATTTTGAGGAAATAAATCATATGCCCACCCTTGCTTTGATCCAAAGTCTCAAGATCTTTTTCGTGATATTGTTTTTTTTTATAATCTTTATTTCGATCTACACCTCAAAAGTACAATGAGTCTTTGAGGGAATTTTGAGATCAAGTTTATCGTTTCCTGTTTTGTTTTTATAATCTTTCTTTCAGCCTACACCTCAAAAGTACAATGAGTCTTTGAGGGAATTATGAGATCAAGTTTATCATTTGATGTTATACTTTCATGAACTTTATTTCAGCGTACATCTAAAAGAGCAATGAGCCTTCGGATGTGTTTTGGAAGCCAGTTTGTCTAAGTATTGTGTTAACCAAAATCATTTCCCATTTACTTCTAAATCCTCTTGCTCTGAATTTACTCGAGGAGATAGAAGCATTATAAGTTTAGGCCTAGTTGTAGTTGAAGTTACAAAACTAGAGAAAACCTCAGCTGCAACGCAAAGAGTTTTATAACCTTGTGCTCTCAGCCGAGATAAAAAGATAGGAATTTAGTTTATTTTTCTTTTTACGCATAATCAGCAAAAGAGGGAGCTTCCCCTCCTAATTTGAAGAACAGTCTAACTATACATAGCTGTCCATTTCCAATACACACACCAGAGGTGCAAATTGAAATGCCAACAAAGATACTAACACATACCATATTCTTCACATCCTCTTATGAGTCTCTTGCCCTTATTATATACTACTCAACTACTTACCACTACCACTTACCCACACATGTGAGATAAGTACTTTATTCTAATTAACTAGCGTAAGGACTTACACTATAATACTATACCCCTAGATACATTACTAAGAGAGCCTTCTCAAATAATCTGCAGAATTAAACTTTTTTATACAAATCATTCCAAAGGCTTTCTTTGATTGGCGTACTAGAAACGAACTAACCTTAAAGTAGAAATGATTTTAACATCCTCATGGACAAAATAGTCCATAAGGCTTATTGAAGTATTTTAACTTGTTTAGAATTTTGTTTTCTATGGGTGTCTAGTTTTAATATAAATTTCTAGTTTCTTTTATTGTCTTTTCTTAAGATCTCATGTAGTAGATTATGACCATGAAAGCCATTGTATAGCAATAAGATTACTAGAAAATGCGTTTCATTTTCTACTTATTACATAACCACATGAATGTTAATTGTACTAAACACTCCAAATGGAAATCACCTTTATTCCATCTAAATTTGTCAAGGCGCTATAATTTACTACTTTTGGATAATTCATATCCAGAAGGAATGATCTATTTATTTAATCTTCAACATCTTCTACACTTTGTACATTCTTCATTTCCTTCTTTATCCTCCACAATTGATGATACTTATATACTAAGTATCAATCTTGTTGATTGATCAAATGTATTGTCATTTTGATACAATAATGAAATCAATGATTAAAAAAATCACTCTATCTTTTCTTTTCTCATTTGTTCTATAGCACAAATGCAAAATAAATTACATGCATGTTGTTCAGATTTTCCATTGGATGAAACTTAGTATAATGTTGTATATTTATAGTAAAACATAGTTGGGAACCACTTTTATGCTTTATAGACTAGTTGGCATATCACTAAATTACTTTTGGATAGTTTGTACATTTGTGGTATGATTTCTCCACTTCACTTTCTAATACATAAACGCTAAGACTTTGCCTAGACTCTATTTGATGGATTGACGTCACTTACTATCGTTTGCATACAATAATAAAATCAATGGCACAAATCCTCATCCTATTTTTTATTTTGTGACTTATTCTATAGAATAGTGTAATGTCCCCAATTTGTAAGTACCCTAATTTAGCCCTAAATCTTGGTTTTCAAATGAACAAGCTGGGTTAGGATTACCTTTATCTGATTGAAGCCCTGCAAACAGGTTAGAAACCATTTACAACCAAAAATTCGATAAATTGACTATTTTAACTAAGCATCATCAAATTTTCATCACATATGTAAAATGGATCATAAGGTGTTTTAAATTTGTTTGAGAAGCTCAACCATAGGAGAGCATAGGATAAGGTGACCTCAATAGAGTGTCTCTGGATCCTCTACCCTAGGCCCAAGAGCAGATATACTATCCCTCTTGACAGGATGCTTAGCCTATTCCTGACCTTCGTAGGCTAGAGTAGATGGTTGGGAGGTCACCATTGGCAGTGGTTGAGGTTGATTGCCTCCAGGATTTAGTGGGAGACCAGGATTGACCCTCATTGGACTTCGTTTGAAAAACTTACTATTTATAGTAAGTCACTATTCCAGGGAGTCTGGGTTTCCATTTATAGCAGAGGCACCTGGTTAGTCTTCTAAGGCAGTGTCGATTTTGGTTTGAGCTCTGCAGTTGTCACTGGGCATATTCTGAGAGACTTACTATATATAGTAAGTCAAGAGCAGGTAGTTACTATTTCAGGCAAGGCACTTGGTGACTAGGTATTTGCAGATATTCAATGAATTATGAGTTGATTTCATTTGGATTTCATATTTATTAATGAAATCATTATTAAATGATATTTTAATATCTTATGTTATAATTTCACTTTATATCATTAAAGTGGGGCCATGGGGCCGTACCCCTTCAATTAGTCATCACTTAAAAGTATTAAATGACTTGGGCTCTTTTTCCAAAGTCAACTCAAACACAACAAAAGCAAATTATATTTAAATGATGGTGAGGAGAAAATCGAACTTCTCATGAAGATATATAAAGCCCTCTTCACAAAATCGACCTCATCATTGTGAGCATTTGATATTGTGAAGTTTTTCTTGGGCTGTGTGCAAGTTTGCACAGGGGTTTCAGAATTTGTCACCATTGAAGAATGCAAACTCTTCATTGGGAAGCTGCTTTGAAATGGTGAAAGATCCACTGAATTGTGGCAAAATGAGAGCTTCAATCAGGAGCTCTATTTGTGCTCAAAACGAAAGATTTTGGTGAAAGCATTTCATGGTTTCAAATCAGAAATTTCAAATCTGTTTGTGAAGGCTGCAAGTAATCCAATATACAGCAGATTGCATTGTTTTTAGCAAAGCTAAAAGGGCATTGATTATACTTGCAGGGCCGTACAACTTCACAAGGAGGCGTCTTGAATCAAGGCTGAAACGCCTTGAGTTTGGGCTGCATTTGTCTCCTTTAGGGGCGGCTGGGTTGTGGCAACACTCAGCAACAATAAAGTGTGGGGAAAACCTTCACCATCAGCTGCAACAAATTCCAGAGGGTTTCTCCAGACGCCTTTATCAGGTTCTTTAATTTTCAGACTTGTATTTTCAATTTAAAAAAGGGCAATAGGAAGGAAACTCTATATCAAATTTTGCATCATAGTTTGCCCAACTATTAGCGCAAGATTATGATCAATGTTATTATTTATCAGCTATTGTAATAGCCCAGTTAGAGAACAAACTAATTTCAAACTTTGTTGGGCAAGTGTTCATCAAAATTCCTCTTTGATTATGATGCTGATTTGAAAAGATAGTCATTTAATTTCTGAGTTCTCTTTATTAGATTGATTGAATGTCAAAAATATATCATTGTTTATGCATACTTGCAATGCAAATTCATTCATAAACACAAGCAAGCACTCAAAATCAAACTAAGGCGAAAACACAAGTTCAGAAATTATATCAGACCTATATTCAAACTCACAAAATTATAACAGCAAGAGGTAAAGTTCAGATATTTACATCAGCAGCAGTGTGTGTTATTCAGTTTGAGAGACACCAGGTCTCTTACATAGGCCACTTCTCCTATCTTCCTCAATATTTTATATGGTCCATAGAATCAAGGCTTAAGTTTTTCTCCTCCACTAACTTTGAGTGATTAGTGTTTGTATGGTTCTAACCTTAGAAAGACTAAATCTCCAATCTCAAATGTCTGTTCAGTTCTCTTCCTATCCACATACACCTTTTGTTGGTTTTGTGCTTGGTGGAGGTCGTCCTTAAGCGCATTCATGATATCCATATTTTGTTGTATGAAATTCCTAGCTCTCGGCACACGACTCTCTAAATGGATCAAGTCTTTGAAGGATGTTGTTGTGTATCCATATAAGGCTTGGAAGGGACTCATCCCTATCGACATATGGTGAGTGGTGTTATAGCAGTACTCTCCCAAATGTAACCACTTAATCCATGCATTCTGCTGCCCTGTGACATAGTTTCTTAAA
Source organism: Sequoia sempervirens (assembly GCA_007258455.2). Lineage (NCBI taxonomy): Eukaryota > Viridiplantae > Streptophyta > Pinopsida > Cupressales > Cupressaceae > Sequoia > Sequoia sempervirens. The sequence goes on along the minus strand of VDFB02287804.1, from coordinate 22,297 downwards.
TACCCTTCCAACCATTTGTTGACAATCTCGATTTTCCCATCATTTTGCAAATGATAGCTATTGTTGGGAGTTAACTCTATTCCAACTAGTTTGAATAGCTCCTTCCAAAATAGACTAAGGAAATGACTGTCTTGATCACTCACAATGTCCTGGGGTAGTCCATGTAATCTGAAAACTTCTTTAAAGAAGACTTCAGCCACTTGGGGGGCTCTAAATTTTGTTGATATAGCCATGAAGTGTGCATATTTGGTTAAGCGATCCACCACCACATAGATGCAATTTTTCCCTTGTACCCTAGGTAGCCCCGTTATGAAGTCTGTAGGTATGCTCTCCCATTTCTGATTGGGTATGGCCAGGGATTGGAGTAGTCCTGTTGGATATGTATGTTCCTCTTTGTTTCTTTGACACACCAGACATTCCCTAACATGTTTCAATAGGTCTCCTTCAAGGCCTTTTGTAGAAACCCTCGTTTCCCTCTGCTCTAAATCTGATAGTTTTTTGAATCTTTTCTGACGTTTTGGGTTTTTGAACGTTTTCAAGGGTTTTGAACAATAAATGAAATGGTACGTTTTAATCTCGAAACATGAAATTAATGCTTTGAAAAAAATGATTTCACTTTGTAAATCTCAAACCCTAATACAGATACTGAATCTGGATCATAATTTATTCTTCTGCAACTATTACAATAAAGACTTGATGACATGCAAAGTAAAAGACAGTGAATATTGAAAACCTGATTTTTGATACAGCAATGAATGATCTTCAGATAAATGGTACGGCTGAGCTGAACATCCACTTCCTCCTCTGTCAGTTGCTACTCAGTATTGCTCTGGAGATATGCGCCAAAATAGAAGATGCCAGTTGATGAATGGTCAAAAAGAATGGAGATTTCCTCTGTGAGAGGGTACGGCTTAAGAAGGTACTGCCCTGCTGTGCACAGTACGGCTGACAGCAGCAAATAATCAAATGAGGTACGGCCCCCTCTGTTCCTCCTGTCTGGCAACCTCAGATCACTCCTTATTCCCTAGCGCCACCAAGGATGCAAACTGGTATTTAAAATGATAGGCGTTTTCCTAAAGATCACAAACTCGCCTCTTTCCATACAAGTACGGCCCTGTCAGAAATGTACGGCTCCAACAATAATAAATATAAAAGGTACGGCTCCCTTAGCAACCTCTGGATATGGTTTGATGCGCCCTGACAGATGATCTCAGAAGATGTGAGATGAAGGCGTTTGACTCTGGAGAATAAGGTATGGCCTTCTTCAGTGGTACGGCCAAGTACAATGGCTGGTACGGCCTGGTACTACACAGCTGCAATAAATAATTTGTACGGCCCTATGAAGATTCTTTGTATATGATGAATATAGGCGCCTCTCTACTGCAGACCCTTCTGGATTAGGAACTCGTCTGAAACCCTGCTGAAATAACTCTGTGTAACTCTGTAATTTCTTCTGGATGAAGAAATTCCTCTGCCTGGCAATAAATCGGATGTTATTTCACATCCTCTGAATCGCTCCCACTGGAGATGGCTCGTTCTCCAATGTATCGAGACGAAACCCTAAGGCTTCCGTTCTCTGACGAAGTCTTGATCAAATTCTGATTCTCAAATGTCATAATGGCTCAACTTTCAAGGCAAAACCCTTTAATCTTCTCAAAAGGGCGAATTCCTTAATAATAGGGAATTTTAATATATTTGACAATTTAATTCTTTTTATTTTCAATAGTTCTCAGCCAAAATTATTTTATAATAATTTAATTCACAAACTGGCCCCCTTTTAATGTTGGGCGCACCCCTCAGTGAGAAATCACTTAAGTTATAATTTTAAATTATAACTTTATATTATAATCATTAATTAATTAATATTTAATAAATGTCATTAAATATTAATATCTTCCTCGTTTCTAACCCGATGACTGATCCGTCTGATGCTGACGAACTCTGAAGCGATTCCTGATGCCGCCACAGCCAAACTGCTAAAAATAGCAGTGGTCCCACTCTGCCTGCCAGGAACTGCTAAAAATAGCAATTCTGCAAAATGTCTCCGATCGAGCCCAAACGAAAGCCAATTGATCAAAACTGCCAATCTGACGCCGAGCCAAGCTTCGAATCGACCCTCTAACCACTCTGTCAGCCTACGAGGGTCTCATGATAGGCCAATCTCACGATCACTGATGCTCGCCAAAAATGGGGACATGACAGTCCGCCCTCCCTAAAATTGCTTGACCCCAAGCAATCTCTACTGCAAACAAAGTCCATGTCCTCGGAAGGCCCCAAAAGGAAAACTGTGTAATGTCCCACACATCTCGAACGGTCTCCGGTAGCATCATCAAAACTCAACTGCGCAATCAATGCCTGGATCCCAAACCCAGCGTAAGAGTCTGTCATGACGGTCCTCCTCAATCTGCCACTGCGCTCTATGGCCACCAACTTCACCATGCTGAGAATAGTGAAGTGACCCATTGGGACCCATCCCATCCTCGATGCCAAAGTTGTCGCCACCGGGACCCCAATACAACCTGAATCCACATCCATCCGTCATGCAGAGATAAAATCTCCTAAAAGCATCTACTGTCCTGAGTCTCTCCCTGTCTTCTGTTAAATGCTCATGGATGTGATAACTGTCTGAGCCATCATGCCAACTAATACCATAGTCGCCCTGTAGCCATGTATCTATATGAAAAATCTGCGACATAGAAGTGTCAAGCCCTGTCAAATACATATCGGCATGATGTAAAACAGACTGCTGCCCCTGCAAGTAATACCCCGCAAATTGTTGGGTCAAGTACCTGCATCCGCCAATCCCATCTTGTGAAGATGGTAACTCTGCACACAGTAATGAATTACTCCCCTCAACGGTACCGAGAGAATCACCCTGTGCACAAGTATGGTGCATCGAATACGAACCATGTACAGGTGGATCAAAGGAAAAACCGTAAGCACTCCTCACCGTGTACACCTCATTGAACTCCTCTGTGAGTTTGGTTTGGAATTGCGATGCACTGGAACAATCGCAAACACTACGATCATCACCCAACTCAGAACTAACATCAGAAGTACGATCAGCGTCCAACTCGAAGAGTGGGTTATCATAGATCGAACCACCATCAAATTCAAACAATGGATTATTCACAAACTGCACAATCACTCCACACTGATCTGAATCATCCATCTCTGAATCGCTGGAATAATAAATTGAATTGTACTCCTGACTAGGTTCAACCAGCTGCCGACCATAGTCAACTGTATCAAATGAAAAGATTGATTTGCTTCCAGGAGAGGGAAACAAATCATCACAAGTACCAATCTCCCAACTGGATGAGACTCTGAATATCTGCTGTGAAGATGGGCAAGTATCGAGGGTTGTCACACAACTCTCGAGTGAATCAACAACCATGTCACAGGAACTATCAATGAACTGCCCTGCATCACCAATCACGGAACTAATCTCATGAGAACCTGGTGCAATGTGTGGCTCACTGCAACTCTCATCTAGGGCACTCATCCTATCTGTAACAACTGCTCCTGTGACCGAGATGGATGTAACCTCATCCTCAACATCTCCCTCACTGCTATGTACCATGGGTATATACTCCTCACCAACCACTGCCATGCAAGACTGCACGATGTCCAAAGGTGGTGAAGACTGTGCTAACCTCAACGCCACGGTAAGCCTCTCAATCTGTAACTGTGACTCTCGAAGAGCCAACTGGGTGCTCTGCAATGAATTCGCAGTCACCTCAAGCTCATGAGTGAGCTCATCGATCCGCTCCTCTTTTCCCTTCCATGCATCATAACAAATGCAATCCCACTCGAGAAGGAAATCTCTGTCTGCAAGTAATCTTAGGTAATTTTGTTTCATTGTTCCAATCGCTTCTCGGAGTGCATGTATCACTGCAAGGGAAAAACCACTATCACTGTGCTCATCTGTCGAAGAAGGACTCCAACTGTAGGTAGTCAACATCCGACGAGCAACGTCGAAATGCTCAAGGGCGGTAGCAATCATAGTGTCATCCACATGTAGTTGCCCAACCAAATGATGAGGACTCTGAAACTTACGACCCCCATACAAGATATCCTGTTCACCATATGCACTATGATATGACGCTGATCCGTCATCCCTCACCTCATGATCTACAGCATCGTGTGTGCTCTCAACCATGCACACCTCAACATCTAAGGTACTGCTGCTCTGTACCTCGAAGGATGGCTCAACTGGTACGGTAGAAGTTGCTGGTCTGACAGTATCCTCACACGCTTCTACTCCAACAGTGACCGCATGCTCATCCAACGCATGATCCTAGGATTCCATATCAACATATGAATCCTTTAGCTGGTTTTCAATGGTCTGATCCGAAAAATCAGATTCGTCATAAAATAAATCCTCAATACCAACTGCATCTGTAGTACCCAACTCTGGAGTCTCTTCACGTGACAACTCAATAGGGTTACTTTGCACCTCTGAAACAGCTGTTGTATCATGCTCACGCAAAGTTTCACCATCGCTGTTATAAAAATCAGAAGTGGCCTCCATCGTAGAAACTTCTTGAGTCTCCTCCTGCAAAGACGATGTAGGTAGATCATTACTCATAGCCGTGCTAGTGTGTTCACGAACCAAATCAGCACTTCTATCAAATTCATCATATAAATTTCTGCCCTCTTCATAGGAAACTGAAGATATCAAATCATTTTGACGACAAGTGGTATTATCCTTAGATGTAGATTCTCTGTCCTTTCCAGGTGTAATCAATTCGCGAGCTATAGTAAGATATTTCTGTTTTGCGAACTCCGTCTTATGGCAAAGACTCGGGTGCACATCCACGTAACTCACGAAAGAAATTTTCTCTTTAATCTTCTGAGGTAGACTGCTATACTCCCGAAACATGCTCATCACTTCTCCTTCTGTGCTCTGCGGTGTCCTGTCAATGGTAATCCTCCCAATAATCTCAGGTTATTCTAACTGCCACTCGTTGTTCGCTGCCCTAAGTGTGCCGGCGAACAAACCCTCATACCTTTCACCTGGTATATCCTCAACGGGCTCCTGTCTCGTAAAGGTGGGCCTCGTAGGCCTATCCGCTGTCCATGACACTGACCTAGGAGCTCTCCGCGAACCTGTAACACTTCTGTCATCGTCACGAGGTGGTGACAATCTCCTCGGAGTATCCAGTCTCTGAAGTGCAACTGCCACCTGCTGTAATACACCATTTGACCGCCGTTGACCTGCACTAAGTTCTCTGAGTGCATGCAAGACCTCTGCACGGTTCTGACCTCTGTTATTGTAAGGAGTCTCTGTTCTAAGATCAACTGTTCTATCAGTCCTGTAATACCTATCAGTTCTGTCAGCCATGTTTCCCGGCTGCCAGATCGAACCCTGTTACATGTCAACCAAAGCTCGCCTGAAAGAATGATGCCTGGTAAAACCCTAACTGTTCCGGCTGCAGAAGACGGCTAAACCCTCAGGATGGCAGGATTTAGCTCTGATACCACTGTAGAAACCCTAGTTTCCCTCTGCTCTAAATCTGATAGTTTTTTGAATCTTTTCTGACGTTTTGGGTTTTTGAACGTTTTCAAGGGTTTTGAACAATAAATGAAATGGTACGTTTTAATCTCGAAACATGAAATTAATGCTTTGAAAAAAATGATTTCACTTCGTAAATCTCAAACCCTAATACAGATACTGAATCTGGATCATAATTTATTCTTCTGCAACTATTACAATAAAGACTTGATGACATGCAAAGTAAAAGACAGTGAATATTGAAAACCTGATTTTTGATACAGCAATGAATGATCTTCAGATAAATGGTACGGCTGAGCTGAACATCCACTTCCTCCTCTGTCAGTTGCTACTCAGTATTGCTCTGGAGATATGCGCCAAAATAGAAGATGCCAGTTGATGAATGGTCAAAAAGAATGGAGATTTCCTCTGTGAGAGGGTACGGCTTAAGAAGGTACTGCCCTGCTGTGCACAGTACGGCTGACAGCAGCAAATAATCAAATGAGGTACGGCCCCCTCTGTTCCTCCTGTCTGGCAACCTCAGATCACTCCTTATTCCCTAGCACCACCAAGGATGCAAACTGGTATTTAAAATGATAGGCGTTTTCCTAAAGATCACAAACTCGCCTCTTTCCATACAAGTACGGCCCTGTCAGAAATGTACGGCTCCAACAATAATAAATATAAAAGGTACGGCTCCCTTAGCAACCTCTGGATATGGTTTGATGCGCCCTGACGGATGATCTCAGAAGATGTGAGATGAAGGCGTTTGACTCTGGAGAATAAGGTATGGCCTTCTTCAGTGGTACGGCCAAGTACAATGGCTGGTACGGCCTGGTACTACACAGCTGCAATAAATAATTTGTACGGCCCTATGAAGATTCTTTGTATATGATGAATATAGGTGCCTCTCTACTGCAGACCCTTCTGGATTAGGAACTCGTCTGAAACCCTGCTGAAATAACTCTGTGTAACTCTGTAATTTCTTCTGGATGAAGAAATTCCTCTGCCTGGCAATAAATCGGATGTTATTTCACATCCTCTGAATCGCTCCCACTGGAGATGGCTCGTTCTCCAATGTATCGAGACGAAACCCTAAGGCTTCCGTTCTCTGACGAAGTCTTGATCAAATTCTGATTCTCAAATGTCATAATGGCTCAACTTTCAAGGCAAAACCCTTTAATCTTCTCAAAAGGGCGAATTCCTTAATAATAGGGAATTTTAATATATTTGACAATTTAATTCTTTTTATTTTCAATAGTTCTCAGCCAAAATTATTTTATAATAATTTAATTCACAAACTGGCCCCCTTTTAATGTTGGGCGCACCCCTTAGTGAGAAATCACTTAAGTTATAATTTTAAATTATAACTTTATATTATAATCATTAATTAATTAATATTTAATAAATGTCATTAAATATTAATATCTTCCTCGTTTCTAACCCGATGACTGATCCGTCTGATGCTGACGAACTCTGAAGCGATTCCTGATGCCGCCACAGCCAAACTGCTAAAAATAGCAGTGGTCCCACTCCGCCTGCCAGGAACTGCTAAAAATAGCAATTCTGCAAAATGTCTCCGATCGAGCCCAAACGAAAGCCAATTGATCAAAACTGCCAATCTGACGCCGAGCCAAGCTTCGAAACGACCCTCTAACCACTCTGTCAGCCTACGAGGGTCTCATGATAGGCCAATCTCACGATCACTGATGCTCGCCAAAAATGGGGACATGACACCTTTCCATGAGAAACCCTCCCTGATTTGTTTGTAAGTCTTGTAATACCCTTGATGTCCGGTTGATGGCTTGTCATGGTAATTTTTTAAAATTTCCTTCTTTACCTTTGACCCAAGTGTGATGTATATCTGGTCCTTATAGAGAATGTGGTCATCCATAACCCGGTACCCCTCTTCTTGTGTCTTCCCTTCTATTATATCACTTGAGAATGAGTAATTAGCATACTCTGTGAGCATAGATGTTTTCCATTCTATGGACATCATTGTCATTGAACTAAGGTGGGGTTTTTGTGACAGGGCATTGGCCACAATATTATTTTTTCCCTTCATGTATTCAATATTGAAGTTGTATGCTCGCAACTTACCCATTTTTGCTATCTATCATTTAAGTCTTTTTGGTTTAGGAAAAATCATAGACTATTGTGGTCGGTCTTCACAATGAATCTTCCACAAACCAAGTATTGTCTAAACTTTGCAAGGGCATGCATAATTGCTAGCATCTCCTTGTCGTAAATTGAGTATGTTCTCTCTATGTCCTTGAGTTTTCTACTCTCAAAGGCTATGGGGTGTTTCTTTTGCATTAATACTGCCCCAATGCCTTCCCCTGAGGCATCACAATATAACTCAAAGGGTGAGGAGAAATTTGGTATTGCCAACCCTAGGCAAGAACTCATCACTTCCTTAAGCTTATCAAAAGCTATTTGTGCTCCTTCATTCCACATAAATGCTCCCTTCTTAGTTAGATCAGTGAGTGGTGCGGTTAACTTTGAGAATCCTTTTACAAATCTTTGATAATAACTACAGAGTCCCAAGAACCCTCTAAGGTGTGTTAGAGTCTTGGGTTTTGGCTAGCTTCGAATTGCCTCAATCTTTTCTCCGTCCACCCTTACTCCTTGAGCACTAATTTTGTGCCCCAAGTACAAGATCTCCTCCATACCAAACTCGCATTTGGATAATTTGGCAAATAAGGAATGTTGTTCAAGTATCTCTAGTACTTCATCTACATGTTTTAAGTGTTCCTCCGAAGTCATACTAAAAATTAGGATGTCATCAAAGAAAACCAATAGGAATTTCCTTAGTTGCCCTCTAAAGATATGGTTCATTCAAAATTGGAAAGTGGTTGGTACGTTGGTTAACCCGAATGGGAGGACAAGAAACTCGAAATGACCATACTGACACCTAAAAACTTTGGTATGTCATCCTCCCTTAGTCTAATTTGGCGATAACCCAATCTTAGGTCAATTTTAGAGTAGACTACTCCATGGAGTTTGTCAATAAGCTCATCAATATCTATTCTTTATTTTATTTTTATTTAATGCCCTATAATCGACGCACATCCTCATTGTGCCTTCTTTCTTTTTTGAAAGTACAACAAATGAGGCAAATGAACTGGAACTTGGTTGGATATGCCCCATCTCTAGCAATTCCTTTATGGTCCTTTCAATTTCTTCCTTATATTTGTGAGGGTGGTGGTAGGGAGTGGTGACAACCGGTTTTAATCCTTCTTTAGTTCAATGGAGTGTTCAAAGCCTCTTTTAGGAGGAAGTCCCGAAGGAATGTTACCAAAAACCCTTTTATGCTTCTTTAGTAATGGTTGTAAGTCTATGGATTGATTTCCCTTTGGGAGAAGTTTTATCTAGGATCAAACATTGAGCTACCCATTCTACTTGGTCATGCCAAAGGATTTTTCCCATTTTCTTGGCCAAGAACCCATCGAATAATCCTTGCAATAAGACCTTTTCTCCATTATGCTCATAACTTATCTCTAATTTTGGGAAGTTTAGGGTGACATATCCTAATGAGTGTAGCAAAGGGGTGCCCAAAATTACATCGGTATCCCCTAGCTTTACAACGTAGAACTTATCCTTGTTGGATGCTTTCCCAAAGTGATGTTATGTTGGGAGATCTTGTTTGTGCATGGTGTAGTGAATCCATCAACTAAAGCCACCTTAAATCCAAGTCTTTTGTTTCTAACTTCAATCTTGCCGCTAAGTTCTAGTCAATAAAATTGTGGGTAGCCCCACTCTCTACGAGTGTTGTTACCTTTTTTCCTTTAATCACACCTCGAATTCTAAAGGTGTGGTTTTTTTATGCTCTTGAGATGGAGGCCAAGGCACCCCCTTCCTCACTCTTTTCCTCATATCTCATTCTTTTGTTTGGGCCATCTTCATCTTCATTTCCTATCACTTTATTAGATGTAACTTCAATGTTGTGGGCTTGGCTCCTCTTTCTTCTGCATATATGTCCAAGTTCCCAGTCTTACTTGCATTTGAAACACAAGTTTTTCCTCCTAAGGTCATGCCAGTCGCACAGGTGTCCTAGCTTCCATATATTTTTGCATTTAAAACATAGCTTTCCTTCTATAAACAAGTAGATAAGCCTCCTTTTCGTGATTCTGAGTACCATGATGGATAGTCTTTGAAACTCAACCACGTAATCTTCAATGGAACCTTCTTGCTTAATCTTTGTTAACTCTTTGAAGTATTTCACAGGGTGCTTATGATCAAATCTCTCAATTAGTTTTTCAGTAAAGGCATCATAGGTTTTTATGTTTTGGTGGTTTTGGGTGACCAATCCATGGTACCACCCTTCATAGCCTACTCCTAGGTGTAATATGGCGAACTTAATGGCATCCTCTTCTACCATTGGGTTAAGAGATAAGTATGTATCAAGCTTTTGGATCCATGCTTGGGCTGTGATCTTACTTGATCCATCAAAGTTTGGGAGAGTTAATTTACCTACCTTGTGTTGCAAGTCCCTATTAATTGGGTTTCTGTAATGTCCCCATTTTTCGACGTACTCTTTCAGTTGGGGTTGATTTCGATACACTTACTATTTTTAGTGTTATTGTTAGAAGGGGGTTTGGTAAGGCACTTCAGTCTTTGGTCAGCCTTCTCGAGCATCTCAATCTCTCTCCAGTTCATGTTTCAGGGCACAATTTATTATTTTTAGGACTTTCTAAAAATAGTAAGTCAATTAGGGTTAGCCGGACTTGGTCAGGATGGGTCTTTGCAGCAATTATTTAGTTGATACAAATTTCTAAGGTTGAATCATTGGGCAAAATTGAAAGAATGTTTCGAAAAGTGAGCTTAAATAAAGTACTTTATATTTTAATGTTGAGAGGTCATAAGGGCACATTTTTGTACCTTGGTACCTAGTGCAATAACTTAAAGTATTTTTAAAAGAACTTCAAAGGATATTTTATAATGAATAAGTGGCGGACGCCTAAGGTGGATTGGAGCTAATATTTATTAAAGCTAATGGAAAATAAGACTTTGAGTTATATCTTATTATTTGCATCTTGGACGCCATAGTGAGCAGAAGAGTTTATAAAAATTAAATTAAATCAAAAGGCTATTTCATGTTGGCGTGGGTTTTGGGGTTAGGGGCTTTTGCCCTAACTTGTGGCTTCTCTTTTAAATTCTCATTTGAGGCGTCATTTGGAGCTTTTGAGGTTTTGGATATTATTGTGCATTGGCTTTGGAGCTTGGCTCTAGGGTTTGGATTGAATTGCTAAGACAAAAACCTTTGCAGGGACACCTTTCTTCTTGTGTGAAAGACCACATCAAGAGAGGATTCTGGAGGCTTCACACAGGAGCTTCATTTGGGCTACAAAGTTGCATATTTCAGAGTTTAGAGATGAAGATTTTTGATATTTTTTTGAAGTGGATAGTTCTTTTTTGGCTTGTTAAAACTTGGTGTTGCTTTTGGTGAAGATTAAACTTATTTTAGCGGTGACTTTGATGATTTTTGGGCACATTCATTTCCAGGCCTAAACAAAAGTTTTGGTTCATATCTTCCACAAGGTTCAAGCATTCCAAGAGGGTATTGATCCATTGGGAGGCTCTCTTCAAGGTGCTTCCAGGAAGTCCAGGCTTGCAATTTTTGATAGAGTCACTGAATTAAATGACCAAGTTGACCTAAGCTGCCAGGCGCCATATACTTTTGGGTTTATACTTGCACCATTCAAGGGAGACGTGGTTTGCAAGTGGGTATAGCATTTAAATAAGACTCAGCTAAGGGCGATGCAAATGACTACTTGTATGTGGGTTTTGAGTGACTCTTGATTTTTTTAGAAGGTTGTTCGAACTTCTCCAGGGATGGCCTGGTTGGAGGAATAGACTTTGCCTGAAGTTGTTGGTAGACTATTCTTTACAGCGGCCTTCAAATCTGATTTCATAGTTTGCTTGAAGTTGGAAATTGTGGACGACAAAGGTGATAATATTCCTACGGTGCGTGGTTATTTTAAGAGCCCATGCTGCTGATATGACTCTTGTTTTCAGGTCTGAGATACTTTAAATCTGAGTTTGATTATGTTCCTGAATGACTGTAATATTTCTGTTAAACAATCGGATTGATTAGGCTCCTGAAAGTGTTCATTACAAGTGTATTTTCTCTTCATTTTTAATGCTCTATTCTATGCATTCATGAAATATCAAACACATGCAAACTCTATGATAAACCAGTGCAAAACAATACATATACACAAAGGCAGCAAGCAGCAATCTCAAGAGGAAAATCAAAAACAAAACAAAAAAAAATTGGGGGTTGACCATTACAGTGGTATCAAAGCTCAATTTGTCTTGCCTGCCAGTGGGTAATTTAAATATCTATGAGCATTAGAGGCTGTGAAGGAAAGTATAAAGAAAACATGGGTGATCATATGATGCAACTCCTAGAAGCATTGGTCAGGGAGCAGGATAAATCCACTCAGTTAGCACAGGAAACCAATCAGCGCATGGCACAGCTAATACAAAGAATGGACAAAATGGGACAGGGTAACGGAGTTGAGCAAAATAGAGTGAATAATCAGCAGAATGGAGCCATGGCGAGACCCCGTATGCCCAACTCTCCACCGAGAATAGAAGCTTCAATAGAACTCACTTTAGTTGAGCGACAGGAATAGTTTAAGAAAGATTGGTTGGCTACAATTCCCGATTTCCAGCATGTCATGTCACTACGGGATTATATAGAGCTCAGGATGAGTCAAACGCCCAACAGGGGCCATAGAGGACACCTCAATGATTTTTGATGGAAATTTGGAGAACTTGGCATCCCTTTCTTTGACGGGTCCAATGAGATTTCAGCGAGAGGATGGGTTCAAAGGGTGGACACATACTTCGATCAAAACCCCATGCCTGAAGAAGAGTCCATAAAATATGTTGCTATGCACCTTGATGGAGTTGTACATAGGTGGAGGCATCATGATATGACCATATTGGAGCATACTCAGATCACATCGTATGTCGAGTTTACTAAGAGACTCATAGAGAGGTTTGACAAGGAGCCAGAATTACTTATGAAGGAGGTGGTAGAGTTGAGTCCCCATACGATCAATAAAGAGTAGGTGACTACAGAGAAGTTTACAACAGAAAAATCAGATGAAGTGGTTGATTTGGAGCCTAAGGAATGTGAGGTAGAGCCTCTGGACGATTCTTGGGTCATGCAAGAAAGCACTGAGGATAAGGTTTTGTGTGAAGGGAAGGACAAAACAGAAACCTTGGTTCCTAGTTCAAATTTATCCAGTGATGACTCTAAGACTAATGACTACCTTGATGTTTACAATGGAGCAGATACTGATGGGCACAGAGAAATCATAAATGATGATGTTTCCAAATTGACCTTTGATGATCATTCTTTATTTTTCATTGATGATTACTCAGGTGGGTTTGGGTTTGATCTCAAAACCAAGTCCAAGGAAAGAGATGATTATGATGGCTCCAATGATAATCAGATGGAAAATAACTTATTCAAAAAGGACACCACTTATGAGGAGCAGAAAGATCACTTACCTACTAAATAGAGTGATCAGCCTTTCTTCTCATGGGATCCAGGTGTGATGGCACCTAAGTATGATGAGGATTCACCTTGGGATGAAACCAATTTGGTTGGTAATGATGTATGATGTCCTTACTTCATCCCGAGAGTCTTGCATAGAGGTTGGTTTTGCAAGAGATGATTTTAACCTTGAAAAGGAATCAGATTTCACTTGGCAGGTTGTTGATTTTGAGTTTAGACCTTGTAGCTTGGTTGATTTGGATTTGCAGTTCGTTACTGGGAATGAAAGGGAAGAGACCCAAGTGCTTTGGGAAACAAGTGTGTTGGCTTGCAAGTATGACAAAGGACCTGAATGGGATGAATCTCCTTTTGACTATAGTGTTGTCCTTACTTCAGCTCTACATTTATGCAAGGAAGAAAACTTAGATGGTATTGATGATGTTCGTGAACAAGAGTTGAAACCAGATTTCACATTGCAAGATGTTGAACTTAATCAGGGAACTAGCAACCTTGTTGTTTGGGATTCACACTCTACTTTTGAGAAAGATCAGGGAGAGGCTCAAGTAATTTGGGACAGCAATGGAGACTTTGATAGTAAGCATGAAAGTTCTGATTTTTGCATGGCACATAACAGCAGTTCATCAATTTCGATTGATCATAATTGGAAAAGACGACTCTTGGAAACCCCTAAAGATGAAATGCACGTTTTATCTAGTATGGACAGCAAACATATGCAAGTGGAAAAGTTAATTCAAAATGCATCTGTGGGACAAAGTGAGTTTGCTATTTCATTTTTTGATTTGCATGCATTGAAGAGCTCTATGGAAAAATTTAAAACAGCTTACTTGCACATGATGCATGACAAAGATATAGCCATTAGGTTTGCAGATGAAACCTTATTTTTTACTAAGCAATTAAGGGAAGAGGTTAGCAAGCTCACCATTGAGCTAAACTCTACAAAGATTGCCATGGAAAGTGTCCAGGAGGCACTTCTTGCAGCAGATGATCAGCTTTACAAGACCCAACAATTTAATGAGCAAGAAGGTAGAGAAAGGGCAAACGAAATCAAATAGGTAATGATGGAGCTTGGTCACATCCCAGAGGAGTATGACCTTGCTCATTGCCCAAGAAAATCTGAAAATGTGAGTTCAGATCAGCAAGAGGATTGTTTTTGGATTGGGAGTTGAGGATAACCTTCGATTTTTGGTAATCCTTTATTTCAATAGGACACTGATTTGACTCTTGGCAATCCACTTTTCAAGTTGGGAAATGGAGACTCAATCAATTCTAGTGACGAGAGTGGATTGGATTACCAGACTTGGGACCCAGGTGCAATCTCTAGACACGAGGCGCTGTCACGAGATTGGCACAGTGGGCCCACTTCCAAAATTAATATTGTTGCCCATTCTCTGACCAACTTGCACATGACTTCGATATCAAACTCGCTGAGACGAAAACCTCTACAGGGACACCTTTCTTCGTGTGTGAAAGACCACATCAGGAGAGGATTTTGGAGGCTTCACACAGGAGCTTCATTTTTTCCAGAGTTTAGAGATGAAGATTTTCAATATTTTTTTGAAGTGGATAGTTCTTTTTTGGCTTGTTAAAAATTGGTGTCGATATTGGTGAAGATTAAACTCATTTTGGCAATGATTTTGATGATTTCTGGGCACATTCATTTCCAGGCCTGAACAGAGGTTTTGGTTCATATCTTCCACAAGGTTCAAGCGTTCCAAGTGGGTATTGATCCATTGGGAGGCTCTCTTCAAGGCACTTCCAACAAGTGCAGGCTTGCAATTTTTGATGGAGTCGCTGAATTAAATGACCAGGTCGACCTAAGCTGCCAGGTGCCATATGCTTATGGGTTTATACTTACACCATTCAAGGGAGACGTGGTTTGCAAGTGGGTATTGCATTTAAATAAGACTCAGCTAAGGGCGATGCAAATGAGTGCTTGTATGTGGGTTTTGACCGACTCTTGATTTTTTTAAAAGGTTGTTCAATCTTCTCCAGGGACGGCCTAGTTGGAGGAATAGACTTAGCCTGAAGTTGCTGGTAGACTATTCTTTACAGCGGCCTTCAAATCTGATTTCATAGTTTTCTTGAAGTTGGAAATCGTGGAGAACAAAGGTGATAATATTCTTGTTGTGCATGGTTATTTGAAGAGCCCATGTTGCTGATATGACTCTTGTTTTCAGGTCTGAGATACTTTAAGTCTGAGTTTGATTATGTTCCTGAATGACCGTAATATTTCTGTCAAACAATCTGATTGATTAGGCTCCTGAAAGTGTTCATTACAAGTGTATTTTCTCTTCATTTTTAATGCTCTATTCTATGTATTCATGAAATATCAAACACATGCAAACTCTATGATAAACCATTGCAAAACAATACATATACACAAAGGCAGCAAGCAGCAATCTCAGGAGGAAAATCAAAAAACAAAAAACAAAAAAATTGGAGGTTGACCATTACAGTTTCCTCCCCTTCTTTGTGTCCTGGTCCTAGCCTCACAATATGTTGTAAAAGGGATACTTCTCTTAACTTCTGGATTGAGCCTTGCATATGCTTCAACAAGATGATCAATCAGGATTTTGTGCATCTACTTCCTCTTCCTCCCTTGTCGGCCCTCCCCTTGTTAAGAGGGGAGGTTGGGTTATCCTAGGGGTAGATCTTGATGTGCTGTCATTTTCAGATTGGCTTGAGGTGGTTTCCCTCCTATCTCCGTGGTGTGGCCTAAGACAATTTATAGTAGTATTTATATTTTGTAAGGCTTAGGCTGTTTGCTCCATGAAGGTTCTAAATTCGTGTTCCATTTGCTCCCTTCTTGTGTGGTCTTGGTTGCGGTTGTTGTTTACGGATATTTTCCTTCTCTCTCTCTCTAAGGCTCTCAAAGTTCTTTGGCTAATCATCAACTATTCTTTATCCCTCAAGCTGGAAGAATCATGCTCTAATACCAATTGTAATGTCCCCAATTTGTAAGTGCCCTAATTTAGCCCTAAATCTTGGTTTTCAAATGAACAAGCTGGGTTAGGATTACCTTTATCTGATTGCAGCCCTGCAAACAGGTTAGAAACCATTTACAACCAAAAATTCGATAAATTGGCTATCTTAATTAAGCATCATCAAATTCTCATCAAAAATATAAAATGGATCATAACGTGTTTTAAATTTGTTTGAGAAGCTCTACCATAGGAGAGCATAGGATAAGGTAACCTTGATAGGGTGTTGTTGATGTGTTTCTTGTGACCGCACCAACGCAGAATAAAGTCGCCAACGGCTACCCTATTCTCTCTTGATCAAAGTATCCAGCACGCTAAGATTGCGAGAGAGTTCGTGCGTTCAACTCCAAGGTTCCTTTAGTGCGAATAGTCTCAGTTGGCTCGATGTGATTTGCTGGTATTTCAAGGACACTTACGAAATTGTTCAGCAGCAGAGAAAGGAATTCAAATGCTCGAAAGATTTGTCTATGAAGTTCTTGTTTCCTAAACTAACTAGAAGGTACTAAATGTAAATGGTGTTGGGTTAAGAGGGCTCTAATCTACTCTAAGGCGTGGGACATGGTGATCAATTCTCACAAGCTTCAACCAGGCTCTGCTTTGCCTCACTTCGGACAGCCTCCACAGAACCGGTGCAATCTTCAGAGGAGTAGCTAAAGGTGTTCAGATCACAACTTAGCATGAAAATACCATCACAACGACGCATATAAACATATAAATCATGATCGAAGTTAAGTACACGATATTCCAATTGACCACACAAGGCGCATTCACCATCAGCGAACACACTAGTGGTATGGATAGATGAAGTTTGCTCAAATTGAAGACCACATTCCACAATCACTAACTACTTGCATGAAATGAAATTTATTCTACTTTAAGATCCTACTTGAATCAGAAGGACTAAGAAACCTTGCTAGCTACTCACAACAAAAGACGAGATCATCTTCAACGAAAACTCTTTTTATTGAGAGAGTGTTCACAACAATTTCTTACAAAGTTTTCAAAGGAAAAACTTTCCTTCTTCTTCAACTACACTATCAATCTATACTAAGCTACTTCTAAGTTGTCCCTCTACTCTATGTCTACTGTCTAACTAGTACAAATGAGGGGGGATGCCCCTTTATATAGCTGGCCAAGTCCAATGGACGGCTCAGATTACAATCGACTAGATGGCCCAGATTGTGCCACCTCAACTCTAAACAAGATTCACCTTAAAAACCACCACCAAGAGGAGTGGGGTAATAAATGAGCCATTAATGTCCATCATCTTCCAGAAGATTCCTATCTGAAAACGCGTTCATACTGCTTCAACTTCTTGGACTGGTACGGCAAGCACGTTCTCAATCTTGAAACTTCAAGGCTGTAACTTTTAAACTTGTTTGCATTTTGAGTTGTACGAAGCACGCTGGAGAACATCCTTTGGGTCATCGAAGGACCTCACACTTGAGAGTAATTCCTCTATTTTGTTCTTCAATCTGTCATGTTGTCGGTCTTCAACGCCTAGGCCTTCATCTTTTCCTCTATCCTGGACTTGAAAGACTTTCTTGTCTTGAACTTAAACATTTCTTCTCTACCACTTGAGTAGGGCACATACTAGGCCTCAACACTTAGCCATTTCTTGCAACTTTCTTCTTTCATGTTTCGGGTGCAACTGAGATTTCGTGGAGGAGCCCGAAACACATAACTTCATCCCTTCCAAGGTTGCAACGTTGTTTTGGGTTTTTTGCTCCATCACCTCAAGTCATCATGCTCTGACCTCTACGTTCATCCTGCAAAACAGACAAAAAGGAAGAACATCAAAACACTTCATAATATAAATTTACCTTACTCATTTGATTTTCATGCTCTGATCTTCCAAGGGTTCGTCGTTTTTCTCTAGCCAACTTTTGCTTTCTTCATGATTTTTCAACATCTGTAGGCTGGGGCATATAACACCTGTACATCATATTTCAATGCCTTAGACAAATTTTCAACTTCCTCAAGGGCGTATTTAAGAGATGCACTTTTAAAATCATCTTTTGAGAGTGTTAGCTTTAACTGCATCTTCTTCAAGAAATTCACTTTTTCTGGCTCAGGCATTGACAACCTGATATTTCATCCAACTCTAGCTCAAGAAGATTATTTTCATCTAGAACTTGATCAAAAATTATCTAGGCATCCAACTTCAAATTCATCCGCCAAGGCATTTTTATGTCAACAACACATTTTATTCCCTGCCTTAGAAAAAAATTCAAATTTTCCTTAGGAAATTTTCACCAACCTGGTGCCCATCAAAAATTCTCACCCTGAAGGCTTCGGCAAAGTGTGAAAGACTTTAAAACACATTCCTCATCGCAAACATCCAATACCCAGAAGAAAATTCCCTTCAGAAAGCGTCGAATTCATGTGTCTCCAAACGAAGGGGTACATTTAATTTTTTGAATTTTTAACCTTAGAAAAATATTTTGCCAACAATTTTATTCTCATTCTTTATCTCTGGGCTTATTTTCTTGCTTGGCCTTGAAAACCTTATCAACCTCATGAAGCCGGCACATTCTGACGTATCCACTGCCAATTCATCCATGCCTGAACAAATTTCATCATCCTCTCAAGTCTGGGCGTACTTTTCTTGCTTTAACACTTAGAAAATTTTCTAACTCATTTTCCTCAAGCTGCGCACATTTTCAAGGTCATACTTCCACTTTAGACACTAAGAAAATTTTCCAAGGCTCCTCCAGGTCAAGGGCGCATATAGGGGTCTAAGCTTTTAGTTTCCAACACTTAGTCAAATTACAAGCCACTCTAGCTAAGGCGCATTTTACCATCTTTACTTCCAATTTGGGTGCCTTAGACAAATTTTTTGATGCCACCAACTTCTCTTCAACCTAGGCGTACATGAAGGTAGTTGTCTCAAGTTTTCAACACTTTGTTAAACTTTCTCATGCCATCTCCAAGTGAAGGCGCATTTCACCCTTCATACTTTCACTTTGCTCTTGCCTTAGAAAAATTTCTATTTGATTTTTCTTGGATGGTGCATTTACCTAGGTGAGCTTCCATTTTGTGACACTTAGAAGAATTTTCAAGTCTCCCCTTTCTTCTTGGGCGCATATAAGGTCTTCTACTTCAATTTTCATGCCTTAGAATATTCTCCACACTTCCTCTTGAGTTAAGGCGCATTTTAGAGGGTGTGCTTTCAGTTTTGGACACTTAGGCAAATTTCTAGGAATCTCTCCAAGCAAGGGCGCATTCAAGAGGTGCAACTTCAAGTTTTGATGACTTAAACATTTTTCAAAGCTCCCCATGCAAGTCTAGGCGCATTTAGCTAGGCCTACTTCAAATTTTCAACACTTAGTAAAGTTTTTACCCTCCTTCCATGCTAGGGCGCATATGACCCTTCAAGCTTCAAATTTAAATGACTTAGAAACTTTTAAAGTCCCTTCCAACCTTCCAAGGTGCATATTCATGGGTGAGCTTCAAGTTTTGAGGACTTAGTAGAATTTTTAAGCATTCATTTTGTCAAGGGCACATTTACCACCTTGTGCTTTGAGTTTGATGCCTTAGAATATTTTTCTATCTTGATGTCTCCTTCCTGGGCGCATTTGAGGCCATGTGCTTCTAGTTTGAGTTCCTTAGCATTTCTTTAACTCATCTTCTTCAAGCTAGGGCGCATTTAGGCCCTTATAGTTTCAATTTCAATGACTTAATCAAATTTTTATCAACTTTCCTTTACCTTGGGCGCTTTTGGGGGATCAAGCTTCCAGTTTAAACACTTAGAATATTTTTAAAGACCCCCTTCTTCTTCATGGGCGCATATGAGGCCTTGAGCTTCAAATTTTCCCATACTTAGAGATTTTCAACTTGCTTCCAGCTAGCAAGGGCGCATTTGACATGGGTAGCTTCGAGTTTGAAGTACTTAGAGAAATTTCATGCCATCTTACAGTAGCTAAGGCACATTCAAGAGGGTCTAAAAGGATATTTCAACACTTAGAAATTTTTCAATCATCTTGAAGGCAAGTTGGGCGCATTTGACATGTCCAACAGGATATCTTCATGCCTTAGAAAATTTTCTTACTTTCCAGCTGAGGTGGGCGTATTTCCAAGGTGGAGGTGGACGAATTTCAACACTTAGAAATTTTCATCTGCCTCTGCCTATTTATCCACACCCTGCTATTTATAGTAAGTCCCTCAATTTTCACACTTTTGGAGCTCAGACTGATTTGAAATTTTAAACACTAGATCTTCATGACCTTGTTAGCCTGTTCATACTGCCATTTCGAGTTGACCTACTAAAAATAGCACATTTATGGAGGTGGTTTACTATTTATAGCAACTACCTGTTTTTGAGACCTCCACAACTCCGTTTGACTTGAAATTCGAATGGCGTGCTCCTCGTCGGGTGACTTTCCCATTCACACTGGTGCCTGATGTTGGTTTACTATTTTTAGCCAGTTTCTGGAATGCCTTACTATAAATAGTAAGTGCTCTGATTGCCTTCAAGTTTTACCGGTGGATAGCTTGGGAGATACTGATCGCAGTGGGATACACCGGTCTTCGAAAATTCTAACTTTTTACCCCTCTTTTTGGGTCCTGAAGCTGGAAACCCTAATTTGATTTGCATGTATATCAAACGACCTCCGTTTGACCTCATTTTTGTTGCACTTCGCCCTGTTTGTGATTCTGATGCGCTGGGCAGCTACCGGAATGCACCTGCTAAAAATAGTAAGTCTCTGAAAACTGATCATCTCGCCTTGCATGTCACATCACCGCGAAGCTCTCGAAAAACCCACAAGGAATCACTGACATGCAAACCCTAAAAATAGCCTCTAAAAGCTTAATTCTAAAAGTTATTATCTCACTTTGCATGTTATATCGTCGCAAAGGTCTTTGAAAACCCAAAAAGAATCTCCAGACATGCATTGGAAAACTTGACATGCAAACCATAAAAATAGCCTCTGAAGCTGAACTGCTAAAAATAGCAAGTTGTCGGTTTCAGCTCAAAATTTGCAGACGAGCAGCTTGAAGTATTCTAGATGCAATGTGACTAAGAGAACTTCAAAAAGTGCCGAGAGAACGCCCTGAATTGAACACTTACTAAAAATAGTAAGTTGCCGGAATTCGATGAAACTTAGCTGGGAACCTGTTAGAAGCATATTGGCTGCCATGCCGAGGTTAGATTTCAACTTGATGACTTCATTCAATTTTAAATTGGCTGGAGAGTTCAAAACCCTAATTCTCAAACTTAGCCAAAATTTCAATTCAAGCTCAAAGACGGGCACATCCCTGAAAGGCAAACAGCAGAAAAGGGACAGAAAGAGAGAGAGACAACAGGTAAACTAACTAAAATCAAGCCAAAAGTTCGAAACGAAGCAAAAATTAGGTCACAACAAGTGTCTTTGGATCCTCTACCCTAGGCCCAAGAGCAAATATACCATTCCTCTTGGCCTCATGTGGCCCGAGCCATCCATATGAGGTGGTGTACCTAGTGAGGTATCCACATCACGTTATCCCCTCATCTTGCCATCCAATTCCCTCTCCCTATGATTGGACTTCTTGTGTTGATTCACCATGGTGGAGGGGTGAGGTTACAACAAGGTGCCCCGGAAGCCCATCTCTCCTAAGCCCAAGGGCAGTACCCTCTGTACCCCCTTGGCCTCATGGGGCTCATCTGGTCCCCACCTTGAGGTGGTGTACCTAGGAGAATGCCCCATCACCATACCCCTCTTGCAATCTATCATCTCCTCAACCATGGCTGAAAACATTCAGGACATATAACGAATAAACTGTGGAAAAAACATTAATTCAGTCATACTTAATATACACTGCTATACATAAACAGTCATAACAGCAATGTATCATTAGTATTTCAAATATCTAATAAACAATCACAGTTATTTATACTAAATTATACTGCAATTGCATAATTATAAATCAGATTTCATACCACAAATCTCAGAAAACCAGACTGCTGCACATATGCCAAACAATTAATTATTTCTAATTTAGAAGGTACAGATTCCTATTTCCTCTCATTCGATTCCTTTCCTTAATCCCAAGGTTGCCTTAAAAAGGTCCTCAAAAGGGACGAAGGACAGGGATTCAAAAGGGACGAAGGACAGGGATGGGTTTCTCCAAGTGTTGTGTCTATCCATGAAATGGTGTCTCCAAGGGATGGACGCATCCATTTGTAAATTTTAGTGATCAGATTTAATGCACAGAAAATTAATTCAAAAAATCAGACAATAACACAGCAAATACCCTGGGAAAACCCTCCTCTTGAGGGGAAAAAACCCAGCAACAAATATCTCT
>VDFB02287803.1:0-54799 GCA_007258455.2 Sequoia sempervirens | reverse complement strand
GTTCACAAATGTTGAACGTCACTTCAAGTGTGTTCAAGAGGCTTTCCTGACTTATACAGTGAGAAACTTGGACCGAGAGTTGCACATTCGTATCTCAGCAGTTGCTAGAGCAACGATGGTTGATTGGGCAGACTGGTTCATTCAGTTCCTGACATACACCTACATCCGAGTATATGGATTTATAGGAAATCCGGCCATGCTTCCACGCTATCCTTTGGATAGAATAATTTTCATGGAGTTCCTGAGGCAGTTACATGATGTTCATCGTCATTTGTGCCGCAAGCATAAACAGGCTGCCAATTTTCCCATGCAGTTTGGAATATATTGGTGCAGAACGGCAATTCATGCCAAAGCTACAAGATAGGAGCTAGAGAAGTATCGTCTCAAGTATCTTGTTGATGTACGTGCCTATGATCCATGGGGTCATTACACAACACGCCTCGGTGGTCGCGCATACCATAAGCCTGCTATGGAGGACTATTGGGCAAATTGCGAGGACGATTTCGAGGTCCGCAGATGTAGCTATGGCCGCTTCTCTCTCTCACAGATTTATGTTTTCCTAGCAGAAGATGTGAGGTTTATCAAATGATGAGGGAGAAGTACTTCCTCAGTTTTTCAAAGAGCAGGTTGATACACAGCTGCTGCCGGCAATTGATTGGTACGCCAAGGAGTACGCATCAATAAAGGAAAGGTCAAGTAGAGTTATCCAAAACAGTATACTTTACCTCGACGGCAAGAAGACCAGGAGGGTAAATGTACCTAGAGCAGAGCCTCCAGTAGTGGATCCTTCACTACCTTCCTCGTCAAAAACCAAACAGAAGAAAAGGAGTAACCCTCCTAAGAAGAGTCAAGCGCCAAACAATTCAAAAGGCAAGGCGCTTGCCATTGATACACATACGGAGCCTGTCAGAGACCCAGTTCAGAGTCCGCCAATGCCTGAGCTCCAACCTCGAGTTCCTACACCAGCTCTAGAGCAGTCACCAGTCCCAATTCATATTGAATTGGACTTAGACTCTCCATCTCACTGCAGTTCCTCTACATATTCACTTTCGTCGGGTCCTCACATTGCTAGTACAGATCCTTCCACTAGCATTAGCCGAGACCAGTCTTGGATTGAATCTCAACTGGGAAGGAAGCGGAGGTAGCCATCCTATGTCCTTGATCGTTCAGACTTCGATCATGTTTACCAGGATACGTCAAACAAGAGGATCAAGAACATGGTCCACGTGGAGAGGAATGTTGATATGGGAATCGTCGTTGAGACTGCCATACCTCTAGAGGGGAAGAGTTTGGATGAGATTGAAGTTCAGGACTTTGAGGTGATCACAATCAACCTTGGTCGTAGCACTCGCCAGACTCAGGTTGATCTCCTACATGTTGCTACAGACAGCGCCAAGGATAGAATGCTGAAGGACGAAGAAGACAAGGCAGCCCTCAAGGCTGAAATAAGACAGCTTCGTCAATACATTTCTAGCCTTGTACACAGGTCAGATGTTACCACCACACTCCCACCGATGCTTGAGCCATCAACAGAACAAGGCCAACTTAATCATCTAGTTACATATGGCAAGCGTTTGGAGGAATGGGAGGAGGATTTCGTTGCTAGAGGCCGCTCTATGTTTATAGAGCTATATCAGTTGCCGTACAATGCACGAGAGCTCCGTCTACGTCTCCAAGATGAGGAGTGAGACATGGCGATTAACAGATCCCAGGACGAGATTATGATTGCTCACCTGAGTGTGGCATACGAATCAGTCACAGATGCAAAAGATAAAGAAGCTATCTACTCTTGGAAAACACAGTTGGTTTTCAAGGCAAAGATAGAGGAAACAATGGCATCAGAATTGGCTAAGAGTAGAGAGCACGTCACTAGTGCACTCCAGTCTATGAGAACCTTAGTATCTTGCTTACCGTGTTGGTATCAGATTGAGGGTGGTGCGTATGTTGAGCTTACTGATGTACAGTCAGAGCTCCAGGCACTCATTCATGGCATTTTCAGTGGGGAGACCATTGGCTGTAAGATTAATCAGCTTACAGTCATGTCGGCGTTGTTCGATGAAGCAACCAGGAGCAGAGGTGAACTTCAGTGCCAAATCACAACTGGTGAAGACATGCTGCATAGACACAGCATACTTCGACAGAGTATCAATGCTCCAAATAGTGATACAGTTAACAATCTCGTTGAGAGATTGGTTGCTCGAGATCACAGCCAGTAGACTTCAGTTCCCACCTCTCAGGATAGACATTACACACAAGAGTTAAACTTGGCATTACCTTTTCAAGTTAACTCGTTGTCTCATCTCATGCATGTCTATTCTGGGATTTCCTTTACACACTTGGAGTTGTATTTAGGTTTTACGTTAACTGATGGTAGTGTTCCAGTTAACTTACTTTCAATAAGGACGTGCATGCTTGCACATTGTCCATTTTTAGATTAGATGTACCGGTTAACTGATGGTAGCTTTCCAATTAACTGTATAGTTTGCTTTATTAGGGTTTAGCAATAAATCTTGCATGCATTGCAAGACTGTAGTTGACTCAAGGTTATTTTAGGGTTCCCTACACCTTTCGATGTCTATAAATAAGAGCTTTTGCTCATTTGTACATAACTTTTGCACGAGAGAGAAATATATGTTGCGCCTACCTTGCCTGTAATATTGCTCATTTTGTATTTGTTCATGAGTATTTACTATTATGATGAATTGTTATGCCACTTGGGTTTCATGCAATTATGATGGTGAATGCTTGCCTTAGTTAGATATAGTGGCTAGTTCGATCGTAGATTGTATGCGTGTCTCGCCTATGCAATTTACTGTCTTAATTGGCTATCCTTTATGTTTTGTGTTCAATAAACTCGTTCAGATTGAGTTGATAGTTGCGCCACCTTGCCTTCAAGTTGAGAATTTGTACTTGGTTATCGTGCGATGTGTGTATTCAATAAACCTATTCAGATTGAGTTGATCGTTGCACCACCTTGCCTTCAAGTTGAGAATCTATACTTGGTTTATCGTGTCATGTGTGTAAATAATAAGCCTATTCAGACAAGCACATAGTTGCGCCACCTTGCCTTCACGTTGTGAGTCTATACCCGGTTTATCATCTAATAATCATTCCCGCTCCGTTTCCTCATGCTCTAAATTCTTGAGGGAATTGGATAGTATAAGCTTTAGTTTTGTGTGTTGTAGTTACGTCTTGCGAAACCAGAAAATACTTAGCTACAATGTAAAGAGTTTTTTCTTAAACCTTGTGCCTCTTACAGCTGAGACAAAAAAGACAGTATACAGTTTAGTTTACTTTTCTTTTCAAGCACTTTTGTCAGCAAAACAAGGGAGCTTCCCCTCCTAATTTCAAGAGCACTCATTGCGTAGTGTGCATAGCTGTCCGTACCAACTTGCACTCCAGAGGTGTTAGTTGTTACGCCAACAATAGGAATAGATAGTTCGAGAAGCCCTAGCTTTGGTATTTTGAGCTCGTTTATCAGGCGGGACAGATAGAATAAGAAGCACTAGTTTTGTATTTGAAACTTGATAATCGAGCAGGACGGATAGTCTAAGAAGCCCTAGTTTTGTATTTGAAACTTGATAATCGGGCGGGACAGATAGTCTATAAGCCCTAGTTATTGTATATAGAACATGTTAACCGGGCAAGACAGGTAGTCCAGTGAGCCCTAGATTAGTAGCTTACTCCAAGTCGAGCAAGTGGTGAACTATGACTATGCTCTTGAAGCGTGTACAGTTGTACCAAACTATTGCCATAGTAAGTGTCGAAGCCACATGTGCGCTTGTCAATTCACAATACCTTGGACGCTTAAATTAACCAGAGATGCCGTACTTAGTAGGAGGGTATCCTTAGTAGTGCAACAAAGTTAGTTAGGCAGGGTACACACCAGAGCTCAGATGGCAACTAAGAGGGTTCCCAACATAACCTTTCGATGAGGGTAGGGCCGCTTCCAATAAGGAAGTGTGCGGGGGACCGCTTGAGTCCATGGTTGGAGGTAAAGGAACCGGATGATGCTTTCCCTCTCGTCAATGGCATGCCAAGTCTTGGATAACGCAAGAATCAGATGAGGTTCTCAAACCTTTTACTCTTACTGCTCTATATTTGTTTTAGATTAGTATCATGCTAATATTAATGCTTAAGTTGCAAATTTATATGATGATGATTGATGAAATACTTTTCCTTTAAATGAACTTGAATTCAAAGTGTTGTAGCATTATGATGTATACTTGCTTATCTCTTGAAAAAGAAAAATAGTCACTTCTCTTGTACAACTTTTAACTTGTTGGATTTGGTTCATAACGGTTATTTTGTGTCAGAAGGAGTTGGTTTTTACATACTCTAGGCCAGATTTTCAATTTTAAATGGGATGGAATATAAAAGAAATTGAAGATGATGGTTCTTATTAGATTGATTCCATTTATATCAACAAGGTGTAAATGCAGCCCTTGCAACCAATTGATTGGAATAGTAGAGAAATCAAAGATTTAAATGCTTGGACTATAGTAGTCTTAAGGAGAACTCAAATGTGGCTTGCCAAGAAGAAGGGAGAAAATGCAAAGGCTCCATCAAAGGACAAGAGAGGAGTTGAAGAGCAAACTAGCACTAGTCATGCAAGTGCAACCCCTTCAATACCAATGACATCACCAGTGCGAGGCATATCATTGCCAAGCAATGGTAGAGATGGAGGAGATCCTCATGAGAAGAACAAAGGTCTTGAGCAAACATGCGGTGAAGGCCCTCTCCCTAACATTATAACCAAAGAGAAAATAGAGAAAGAAGTTGAGCAGTAACAAGAAGGAGGTGAACAAAGACAAGAAACTGAAAGAGAAAATGTGGAGACTCATGAAGAGCAACCTGACCAATCTCAGGATATGCTAGAAGGGAGCGCACAAAGGGGTGAAACTCCAACTCCTTGTCCTTTGGGTCTGCAAAGTGCAACAAGGACTCCTCTCAATAGAGTTCTTCGCTTCTCTAAACTTGGGATTTCCCAAAACCTTGATGCTACCCCTTCCCCTACTTCCTAGTTAGAAAATTCTCTCTCAAAAGAGGAAAACAGTAACCATCAATTTGCCAGAGGAAGATCTAGTTCAAAAGCTATTATAGAAAAACCCCTAAAGTCAAGAAGTTAAAGACAAGCAGGATAAAGATCAATTGAAGGAAGCGGTAGAACTTCTCTCCAATTGCCTCAGAGTCTTGACAAACCCTTCTCCACAACCTCTCAATCAAGCGAGCCCTGCTTTTGACCCCAACTCCGTAGCTGGAAAAGCCATGATGAGTAAAATTCAAAGGGATAGCTACTATGGTAAGGTTGTTCAAGGGTGGATACCTAAAGTTAAAGCAAAGGGCCCTCCTTTAATTGAGACGCTGAAGGTGTATGATGAATTCGTATTATTAAGGAATTCAATCAAATCAAAGTTAGTCAGTTGCAAACAAGGGGAATCATAATGGACATGAACTAATCAGGAATTAGCTGAGATCATTGCAATGGGTATGGAGAAAGTTGCTTCAGAGAAGATTATTTCATCTAAAGATGACCCCCAGGTTATTATTTGGAAAAAGAGCATAGAATCGAAGCTTTCTATCATACGACAAAACCTTATGGAACAGAGCAAGTTGATGAAGGAATGTAACCACCTCAGCAACAAATTCGATAAAAATTTCTCTAATTTCGAATGTCAAATAATGAAGGCTGACAACAGAGGTCTTGCCACGATTGAGGAGCTAAAAGACAGATTCTTGAAAGTAGTTGATACTTTGTCAGAGGAACAAGGTGTTTGATAAAGAAGCATTGAAGAAGTTGGCTAGGATTGATTTTGTGTTATCTTGGCATGAGGACTCTCCTACCCTTATTGCACGTAAGTTGGAACCCGTTCGTAATAACAAGGCAACCTGGTAGTTGAGGACAAAGAATATGATCATCCCATAGTAGGCCGAGTTTCTCATCATCATGCAGGCATTGAATGATTACAAAGCACGTGTGGCTTCAACTCAACAAATGCCAACACTAGAGGAAGCCTATGGCGATCCAAATGCCCAGCCACCTCAATGATAAATTGCTTTTCATCTTCTCGGCAATTATTTTAGTTGTTTATGTTATGGTGAACTTGATGTTTACGATTCTTTCAAAGAATCAGTTTCTTTTAGTTATTTCAAGATTTCGATGACAATTATTCTTTTAAAACTATAAATATGTTTCATTTGGACATTGCAAGGGTCCGAAATTTTGATCCCCCTTGCACTGTGATGCACGAGAGAGAATCGATCTTAATTGAAGGATCAGTTTTGCAATTTTGATTATTGACTATAGATGTATATTGTCTATGAGCAGTGAATTTTGAATGAAATATTTAATGCTTATGAAAAATTTTGTGAGCTTTGATAGGTGTTATGGATATTCCTTCCCTGTGAGGATGTGCTATTCTTTGGTGTTTTGTTCATGTATCTTCAATGAATGTTGAAATTGCAGTGAGTTGAGTCAGCTTACTATTGGTAATCTGATTTGTGAGTCATGATATTGATAGTTTGTCAATTTACTTTTCAGCTTAATTAGTTGTTTTAAATCAATTTCAATCGCATCTATTTCATGGCTATGAATAGGTGTTAGTCTGCCTTTTCTGCTTTCTAGTCAAAAGCATACCCCTGATTTCATTAAATTCAAAAAATAAAAATTTTATCAGAAGAGGGAGTTGTACCTCAACGAAAATGCAGAGGAAGATCACCAATGCAATGGTGATCTCTCCAACTATTGGTGATCGATTATGTAATGGCCAGCCCCCTTTTGCAAGATTTTTTTTTTGCGGTTAATTTAGTCTGTCAAATGTTTCATTTTGACAAATAGAGTTTGTTGCCATGTGAACAGTATAACAATATTCAAAGTGATATGGAACAAACTTGAAAATCAGACTTAGAACTTCATTCTTTCACACCACACTGACATGCATAAATACTGTTGCAAGTTACAGACCTCAGTTTTCTCATACAAAGAATGACAGTGTGCAACTACAGAGTTCATAAGTGGACAATTAACATTGCAAACTCAGTACATAACTTTCACTCTGTAATAGTCCAATTTGTAACAGTGATAGGAAATGACTTTCAGTTGTATACCAGACTGCTAAGACAGCATTATATTCAATTCCTAAAATCTGAAAACAACCCAGTTTGCTTACAGCTGGGCACATATTACATATTAACCAATTTCAGTTTTATATGAAGCATGAACAGCAAAAAAAAAGGCCAAAATTTCAACCTGGAACTACCAGTAAGGTCTGAAAAGGTGTAAGCAACTGAGATACTAGTTAAGCACTTCTGAAAATGCTCATGGCTAGCTCCTGTACCTTCTTGGAACCTCACACAGGGGTCTGAAACTCACAGCAGCTTCTTAGAATGCAAGGCCAGGTTTGTAGATGTCCACGAATAGCATAAATGACTCCATACGTCACTCTTCATAGCACCAATTAAACTCAGATTTCCACCAGCAGATAAGCGATAGCTTCTGTTTGTGCCCAGCCACCATGAAAAGTCATCCAAACTCAGAAATTACTGCCCAGAAATTATGGCAGCCCCTTAACCTTGGCGCCAAAAGCAGAAAGGATGCAAATAAGGTTCATAACGACCTGCAACTTCCCATGTTATGCTCACGAGTCCCTTCACAAGCCCACAAACCAGCAACAAAGCCCTAGCACTGTAGCACAGTACTGTAGCGTGGTACTATAGCGCGACACTGTAGCAGCTTTGAAAAAAACATAAAATCAACAAAAAATCTTTATAAATTAAACTCCATTCATACCTCAAAAAATAGATATCGATTACCATCAGTTTTGCCTCCGGAAAAGCAATAGGAAAAGAATGGATTACTCAATAAACCCTTCAAACTGAATACCAGACTCAAATACAAATTATGCCCAAGTAGAAGACCTATATGATCTCCTCTCCAAACCAGCTAGGGTGGATCTCTCACCACCGAAACCAGTGTAAAAGATGAGGGTTTCCATCCTCAACCAGTTGCAACGATAAACTGGAAAAAATCCAGCACAGTCTCCTTAAGTTGTCAAATCCATCATTGAAATATTCCGAGCCAATTTTTTTCGGCTCAAAATTACAAATTACAAGCAAAGCACCCATTAAGGTTAGAAGATAAACCAAAACGTGCTGAAACAACTCTAACCAGAATGTACACCAAGATCCCGATGTGGGCAAGGTGTGAGCATTGGTCAGAGGATCTAAAACAAATTGCTTATGCAGGAACTCTAACCAAGAATGGCGCCGATGATGGCGAGCATATGGTCAGAGGATCTTCTAATCTAATTGCTGAAAGGGAACTCGACACCAAGTATGTGCTACCCAATCCAGAATGGAGTGAGGGCGACCATATGGCGGAGTGTTACAAAGTACAATGCTTGGAAAGAAATGTTGAAAGCTGAAAATACTCAACACCCAGAATGTGCTTGCTAACCCCTAGTGGGAAAGTAGCTACCATAGGGCGGAGATGTAACTATTACAAATAACTTCAAATGAAAGTGAGCATTACAAACAGAATTGAACAAGCTTGATAATTACTGCCAGTACTACTGCCAGTTTACAAAATGAGAATCATTCGCCTGTCGAGAGCATAGCAACTGGAAGGATTAGCATTACAAAATATAGAACTCTCTTTATCTTGGATAGAAGTGCCAAACAATAACACTCCCAAAGATTAAGATACAAATTCTGATTTCTGTTATAAATCTGCACTTTTAATGAATAAACAACAGTCTATGGAGTTCACTCATATGCTCATATCTCTCACAAATCTCATCCAATTAACTCGAAACAAAATGCAACATATTCTAACAATAAGGGCGCCTAGGATGGAACACTAAAAACAGATCTAAATGCCACGATTTAATTATGCACAGATCCCAATGCACACAGATGGTACGGCTTTATGAAAAGGGCGATCTGCTCTATAAAATCACAACAATCTCTAAAAATTCTGCAAATTTGAGAAGTATGACGCCTAGGCCTAGCAATGGAAATGGGCTAATACCCAGAACAATATTTTTGATGTTTTTTGACTTATGATTAAAACATGAATCTGCTGTATCAAATAATGCAATATGCTGAAAACCACTAATATGCCAATCAGACCTAACAATGCAATAAGCTGAATACAATGCACAAACTAAATGCAACTCACAAAATGGATTGAATCACCACTAGTTGTTGTCTTGCAAACAAGAAGCGATGCCCGAGCTAGGAGGCCTTCATTCCTCGAAGCAGTTCCAGAGCCAAACCGGCAGCATAACGATACAGTAGACAAAAGATAATCAAGAGAGAACCCAAGGCTTCCTTTTATAAGTTTCTGTTGACCTTCTCGAAACCCTAACTTCTTTTTCAGAGTCAAAACCCTAATCCCAAGAGATGGCGTCCTTTTCCATACATCTTCAATTTGACTTCATTTAATTAAAATCCTCACTTAAATAAATGCGTCCTCCTTAAGGCTTAATTTTGACTTTGATAAATTATAAAATAATCTTTAATGAAGGCGCCACCCTCAAAAGACCACTTTTCAAAACAACATGAAGTCAATAGGCTAGACCAAGGGGGTCAACGTTAAAATATAATATTAAAACGTGACTTTAATTAAATAGCTCAACTTATCTCTCCAAATGTGCCCCGAAGCCATGAATGATCAAGCCAACTGATCAAACTGAAGTAGGAAGTCAACCATGCTGAACCCAACTGTAAAACTGCCAAAAATAGAATTTACTAAAAATAGTAAATTCCAAAAAATGCTCAGAATGCCGAGATGAACATACCACTGCGAAGCTCTCTGAAAATCAGAAAGAATCCGCCATTGAATCCACCAACTCCGAGCAAAGACATCCTTCAAAATAGGAAACCCTAATTTTACCTTCCGACTAGCCTTCGGGTCTCCGGAAAAGGCCAACGGTCACTGGAAAGATCAGGTTTGAGAAGGGGACATTACAGTCCACCCTCCCCAAGATTGCTTGTCCTCAAGCAATCGCAAAGATGCCAGAATCTCATCATTTTCCCAAGTTGCATCCTCCATAGGCAGGTTCTTCCCACTTCACCAAGTATTCTCTGATGGTTCTTTTCCTCAAAGAGCGTTCTCTGAAATCAAGTATCTCCTCTGGAATTAGAACCAACTGTCCTTCTTCATCCAAAGGTGGCAACTGTGATGAAGCAACCACATTATGTCCAAGTGCCTTCTTGAGGCGAGACACGTGGAAGACATTATGTACTCTGCTATCAGAAGGTAGCTCCAACTCATAAGCTACTGCTCCAACTTTTCTGATGACCCTGAATGGCCCATAGAAGCGAGGTTTGAGCTTCTCAGCTCCACTCTTCTTGAGAGTAGACTGTCTGTAAGGTTGTAATCGGAGATAAACCATATCCCCAACCTCGAAAGAACGCTCAACACGCCTCTGATCAGCATACATCTTCTGCTGATTCTGTGCAATCTGCAGATTATTCTTCAATGATTTCATGATGTCTTGACTTTGCTGCAACAAGTCCTTGGCTTGAGGTGCTTTGCTATCACCAAACACCAAATCGGCAAAGCTAGGTGCTTCATACCCATAGAGAGCCAAGAAAGGAGACATCTTAATCGACATATGAAATGAAGAATTGTAACAGTACTCGCCTATGTGCAGCCACTTAACCCATGCTCTTTGCTGCTCCGACACATAGTTTCTCAAGTAGCCTTCCAACCACTTGTTCACTATTTCCGTTTGTCCATCTGTCTGGGGATGGTAACTAGTGCTTGGAGTGAGCACAGTACCACTCATTCTGAAGACCTCTTGCCAAAAAGTGCTTAGGAACTTGCTGTCCCTATCACTCACAATGTTTTTTGGCAACCCATGCAGCCTAAACACCTC
Source organism: Sequoia sempervirens (assembly GCA_007258455.2). Taxonomy (NCBI): domain Eukaryota; kingdom Viridiplantae; phylum Streptophyta; class Pinopsida; order Cupressales; family Cupressaceae; genus Sequoia; species Sequoia sempervirens. The sequence continues at coordinate 43,916 of VDFB02287803.1, read as the reverse complement.
ATGAAAAAACAGATCTGCAACTTGGGCTGCTGAAAAAGAGCTGGTAATGGCGAAGAAGTGAGCAAATTTGGTTAGCCTATCCACTACCACATAAATACAATCCTTCCCTTGGGCCTTGGGCAACCCTGTGATGAAATCCATCGAGATGCTTTCCCATTTTTGATTGGGAATAGGGAGTGGTTGCAGCAAACCGGCTGGTAATGTATGCTCATTCTTATTCACTTGACAAACAGGACACTCCTGAATGTAGCGTTGTACTTCTCCTTTCAATCCTTTCCAAGAAAACCTTTCTCGGATCTGCCTATATGTCTTGAAAAATCCTTGGTGACCAGCAACCGGAATATCATGAAATGTCAAAAGAATCTTCTTCTTAAGCTTAGAATCAGCCACCAGAAAGATTCTCCCCTTATAGTGTATCAATCCCTCAATCACCTTGTACCTTTCATCCTGAAAAGTACCCTCAATAATGCTGGTTGCAAACTGATTTTTGGCATAATCAGCAAGCAACATGTCCCTCCAATCCGTAGTAAGCTCACACAATGAGCTAAGATGGGGTCTCCTGGACAGAGCATCAGCCACGATATTATTCTTCCCTTTGACATATTCAATGTCAAAGTCGTAAGCTTGAAGCTTACTCACCCACTTTTGTTGCCTCTCGTTCAGGTCCTTCTGATGCATGAAATGTTTGAAGCTATTGTGATCAGTCTTGACCACGAACTTGTTTCCCACCAAGTACTGCCTGAACTTGGCTAATGCATGCATAATGGCAAGCATTTCCTTGTCATAGATTGAATATGTTCTTTCAACACCCCTCAGTTTTCTGCTCTCAAACACAATAGGATGTTTGTCTTGCATCAGGACAGCCCCAACTCCTTCACCGGATGCATCACATTGCAGCTCGAATGGCTTGGAGAAATCCGGAATAGCCAGAACCGGACACGAGCTCATGATCTTCTTAAACTTGTCAAAAACAATTTGAGCCTTTTCTGACCAACAAAAGGCTCCCTTTTTGGTGAGATCAGTGAGGGAGCAGCATTCTGTGAATATCCTTTTACAATCTCCGATAAAATCCACAAAGACCCAGAAAACCTTTCAACTGAGTCAAGTTCTCAGGAGGTGGCCACTCAACTACTGCCTTGATCTTTTCAGGATCCACCTTTACTCCCTCAGCACTGATTATGTGGCCAAGGTACAGTAACTCCTCCATTCCAAATTCACATTTGGATGCTTTTGCGAACAAACTCTCAGATTCCAGGATACTAAGCACTTCCTCCAAGTGCTTGAGATGATCTTCCCAAGTCTTGCTGTAAATCAAAATGTCATCAAAAAATATCAACACAAACCTCCTTAACTGATTCTGGAAAACTCTGTTCATGCAAGACTGGAAGGTAGCAGGAGCGTTAGTCAACCCAAATGGCATGACTAAAAATTCGAAATGGCCATAATGACATCTGAAAGCTGTCTTCTCCACATCAGATCCTCTCATTCGAATCTGATGGTAACCCGATCTCAAATCGATCTTCGAGAAAAACTTGGCCCCATGTAGCTCATCAATGAGCTCATCTATCCTGGGAATGGGTATCTGTTTTTGATGGTGCTTTGATTCAAAGCACGATAGTCCACACACATGCGCATGGTACCATCCTTCTTCTTCACAAGAACCACTGCAGATGCAAAGGGGCTCTTGCTTGGGCGAATGAAACCCATCTCCAAGAGTTCTTGAATATTCTTCTCAATCTCATCCTTTTGCCTCTTCGGGTACCGATATGGAGTTGTAATTACCAGTTTAGCTCCTTCCTTGAGCTCTATGATATGTTCTGAACCCCGTTCAGGTGGTGGTCCAGGAGGCAAATCTGCAAAGACTTTGCTCTTCTTCGTGAGTAGAGACTGAACATCAGGAGGATGGTCTCTTTTAGTCTCAACCGGACTAGCAGGAAGGATCATGCACTCTGCAACCCACTCAGCTTGATCGTGACGGATCAGCCTTGCCATTCTTTTAAATGACACAACCCGAGGGCCCCCATTGGACATTCCTCTCAGAACTATCTTCTTCCCATCGGATTGAAACTTGAGCTCCATAGTCTGCAAATTCAAGGAGATCTCCCCAAGTGAACGCAGCCATTGAATGCCTAGAACGGCATCAGTATCTCCAATGTGGACTACATAGAAGTCATCCTTGACTTCGTAATTTCCCAATTGCATGGTCATGTTCGAGATTTTCTTGGTGCATGAAATATGGAATCCATCGGCCACCATGACCTTGAAACCTTCAAACTCCTCTGTTTGCAGCCCCTTCTTTGCTACCACAACTTCATCAATGAAGTTATGTGTTGCTCCAGTGTCGATCAAAGCAACGATTCGCTGCCCTTTGACCATCCCTCGAACCTTGAAGGATTCGTTTCTTTGGAAGCTCGAAAGTTGAGCCAAGACTCCTCCACTTTCCTTCTCATTTTCGGACTCTTCTGGAGCTCTTTCTACTTCACTTTCTTCAAAATCAGATTGCTGGTCTGAAAAATCAGAACTACTTTCACCAGCAGAATAGTACTCAATCTGATTGAATTTAACTCCCTTAGGGCAAACATGATCTTGAGACCATTTTTCCCTACACCGGAAACACAACCCCTTTCTTCTGAGTTCGTTCAGGTCTCCGGATCCAATCTTGTGACATGGGGATTATGATGTTTGAACTCCTTATGCTGAGGTCTCAAAGGAGGTCTATGCTGAGGTCTTTTCCCCTTATCCCTTTTCTGAAAGGGGGAATTGGATTGAAACTTTGCCTTAGGAGCAGCCCACTCCATGTTCCTTGCCTTCTTCATGGCCTCCTGTAGGGTTGGTGGATCAAAGGCTTTAATCCAACCTTTGAGTGGTTCTGTCAAACCTTCACTGAAAAGGATCACCAATCTCCTCTCCGTGATTCCAGTAACCATGACTGAGAGTCTCTGAAACTCAGCAATGTAGGCATCAACTGTGCCATACTGCCTCAATTGTGCAAGTTCTCTGAAATGTATTTCAGGGTCCTTTTTCTCAAACCTCTCAATGAGCCTAGTAGTGAACTCATCATAAGTTGTGATTGACCGATGACCCAAAGTAACTAGGCCATGGTACCACCACTCGTGCGCCACCCCATCAAGGTGTAGCGTAGCGAACTTGATCGCCTCTTCTTCTGCCATGGGTCTGAGAGCTAGATAGTTATCCAGCTTCTGTATCCAAGCTCGAGCTAAACTGGTATCACTCCCGTCAAAGTGTGGAAGTGTAACCTTGTTGACAGCTTGGTACAAGTCTCCTTGAGTTGATGGTCTTCTTTGATCATAATGTCTCCCTTGTCCTTTGTTTTTCCTTTTATGATCCATAAAGTCATTGTAGGACATATCCATCTTGATGTCGCCAGGGAGAGAATCATACTCTGCACGGCCAAGTCTCAACTGCTCCACGAATGAAGCATTCTCTTCAGGATCTGGCTGAGTGTTAACAGGTGCCAGAAAGGTGGGTTTGAATGGCCTGGCTGAGACATAAGTGTTGTTTGAAGTATGATGAGCAGCATGTCCATCATGCTGGTTGGAAGCACTGTGCTCTCCTCTATGCCCAGTGTTGTTCTGTGGAATGGTGTTCTGGCCCACTTTCCCCATCATGAGCGAAACCATATCCATTAAGGCATCCATCTTCCTTTCAAATCTCTGTCCTGGACTGATGGATCTCTCTCTGCCCTTTCCACTATCATCTCTGTGCTGGTAACCCTCTCGTTACCCCCAACTGATCTCTCACCTTCTGCCATGTCTGTTTCCTGAGAAGACTCCCAATGAGCCCTCAAGACTTCTGAAGCTGTCTGACCTTCTGGAGCCTGATAGGGCTGGAACTGTTTTCCAACCTTCTTGTCTTCCCTTGCAATGTACCTCTTTTCTCTGTCACTCATAGACAGATTGTTCACAGGATGGCAAGATCTTGGCTCTGATACCACTGAAATATTTCGAGCCAATTTTTTTCGATTTTCTCAAATTACAAATTACAATCAATGCACCCGTTAAGGTTAGAGATAAACCAAAACGTGCTGAAGCAACTCTAACCAGAATGTACACCAGGATCCCGATGTGGGCAAGGTGTGAGCATTGGTCAGAGGATCTAAAACAAATTGCTTATGCAGGAACTCTAACCAAGAATGGCGCCCGATGATGGCGAGCATATGGTCAGAGGATCTTCTACTCAAATTGCTGAAAGGGAACTCGACACCAAGTATGTGCTACCCAATCCAGAATGGAGTGAGGGGCGACCATATGGCGGAGTGATTACAAAGTACAATACTTGAAAAGAAATGCTGAAAGCTGAAAATACTCAACACCCAGAATGTGCTTGCTAACCCAGAATGGGAAAGTAGCTACCATAGGGCGGAGATGAAACTATTACAAATAACTTCAAATGAAAGTGAGCATTACAAACAGAATTGAACAAGCTTGATAATTACTGCCAGTACTACTGCCAGTTTACAAAATGAGAATCATTCGCCTGTCGAGAGCATAGCAACTGGAAGGATTAGCATTACAAAATATAGAACTCTCTTTATCTTGGATAGAAGTGCCAAACAATAACACTCCCAAAGATTAAGATACAAATTCTGATTTCTGTTATAAATCTGCACTTTTAATGAATAAACAGCAGTCTATGGAGTTCACTCATATGCTCATATCTCTCACAAATCTCATCCAATTAACTCGAAACAAAATGCAACATATTCTAACAAAGAGGGCGCCTAGGATGGAACACTAAAAACAGATCTAAATGCCACGATTTAATTATGCATAGATCCCAATGCACACAAATGGTACGGCTTCATGAAAAGGGGCGATCTGCTCTATAAAATCACAGCAACCTCTAAAAAATTCTGCAAATTTGAGAAGTATGACGCCTAGGCCTAGCAATGAGAATGGGCTAATACCCAGAACAATATTTTTGATGTTTTTTGACTTATGATTAAAACATGAATCTGCTGTATCAAATAATGCAATATGCTGAAAACCACTAATATGCCAATCAGACCTAACAATGCAATAAGCTGAATACAATGCACAAACTAAATGCAACTCACAAAATGGATTGAATCACCACTAGTTGTTGTCTTGCAAACAAGAAGCGATGCCCGAGCTAGGAGGCCTTCATTCCTCGAAGCAGTTCCAGAGCCAAACCGGCAGCATAACGATACTGTAGACCAAAGATAATGAAAAGAGAACCCAAGGCTTCCTTTTATAAGTTTCTGTTGACCTTCTCGAAACCCTAACTTCTTTTTTCAGAGTCAAAACCCTAATCCCAAGAGATGGCGTCCTTTTCCATACATCTTCAATTTGACTTCATTTAATTAAAATCCTCACTTAAATAAATGCGTCCTCCTTAAGGCTTAATTTTGACTTTGATAAATTATAAAATAATCTTTAATGAAGGCGCCACCCTCAAAAGACCACTTTTCAAAACAACATGAAGTCAATAGGCTAGACCAAGGGGGTCAACGTTAAAATATAATATTAAAACGTGACTTTAATTAAATAGCTCAACTTATCTCTCCAAATGTGCCCCGAAGCCATGAATGATCAAGCCAACTGATCAAACTGAAGTAGGAAGTCAACCATGTGAACCAACTGTAAAAGCTGCCAAAATAGAATTGACTAAAAATAGTAAATTCCAAAAATGCTCGGAATGCCGAGATGAACATACCACTGCGAAGCTCTCGAAAACCAGGAAAGAATCCGCCATTGAATCCACCAACTCAGAAGAACATACTTCAAAATAGAAACCTAATTTTACCTTGGCCTAGCCTTGGTCTCGGAAAAAAGCCGGTCCTTTGGAAAGATCGGTTTGAAGGGACATTACAATCATGCCCAAAAGAGAGCCAAAAAGCCACTTTATAGGTGAGAGGGAAATTAGGGCAACTTTATGTTTGAATCCTTTTCCCTCCAAAAACCTTTTAATATTATTGCTTTATACTTTAAAACATAATCAAATATTCCTCAAAGGGGTGTAATGCTCAAAAGGAAACTATTTTACCTTATTTAGCCTTCTAAAACAACGTTAAGTTATCTCATTAGGCACCAAGATACTTTTCCATGACCACCTACCCCCTCACTTAAGTCATAAGTTGTTTTATTAAAATAACTTAAGTGAATTATAAAAAGCGAATATTAAATAATCCAACCTTAGGCTCTCCAACGCCACCATAGAAATAACACTGTTGAGGACACCATGGGTTTGAGATCAGTTTCCTAAAATTGACTTACTATACTCACCAAATATCAAACTGGCCAAAACATTAACGCTCATCGGACAGATACCACACACTGCCCAAACAGGAAACCCTAATTGCTCTACCGCCCAAACCAGTTACTAAATATAGAACTTACTAAAAATAGTAAGTGTGTTAGAACCAAACTAGTCCAAAGGACATCGAAAATGGGGACATTACAAATTAGTTATTCTTTTGGGCAGAATGGAGTCAATCTAAGTTAATCCTTTAAAGGACAAATTGGTCAACCACCAGTAAGTAAATATTTCATTTTCCTCTCAACCCAAATGTCAAGACAATTTGAAGATTCATTGATCTGCATTCTAAGAGCCCAAAGAACATACATTTGAAGTAAATCATGTTAACCTATGCTCATGATAATGAAAGAGTCCCTTATATCACAATAGCGGAATCTAAGAGTCAACCAAAGAAGTTCCTAGAGTCATAAAGGCTTCATCAACTCATTCTCTAAATAAAAGTGTGAATTATAGGCTATTGAACTAGTTGTGGTGTCCCCTCTTCCTTTGATTATGGCTCATCAATCTAGCTTTTCCTTTGAGACCAATCATATCTTATAATTAACAAATCAAAACAACACATAAGTGTGACAAATTTAAATATACTTTTTATAAATTAAAGATAAAGACAAAGGCATAATAATGAGGTTGGCATTGGCTGAGCTATATGCTATGCAAACCGAAATTTGGGCCAACAACCTAAACACTAAGAGTGGCGTCATGGACATGAAGGTGGATTCAATTGTTCAAGGTTGCCTCAATCACTAGGTAGGAAAAAAATGAGTTATGGAAAGATTGACATCCAAGCAGCTTAAAATCCTGTGTTTAATAATTATGTTTGTATTTAGTAAGAGGTAAAATCGTAAAAGTGTCCCCAAATTTTTGAAGTCTAAGCTTTTATGGGTATGTAAACATCAAAAGTCTAATTTTGAAAAGTAAACGTAGGTTACATAGTCATCATTAATTCCCATTCCATGTATGTTCTTTATGCTTGATTAAGACATACCTATAATCCAATTGCTAAAATCCCATAAACAATCTAAAACTTGTATATTTGTGTAACATTAAACAAATTCTTTTCTTAAACCCAAATAAGTGTCTTGGAGACGCTTTACCCTTTGTTCTGATGATGGGCTCCAACCACGATTAGCTAAACTTGAACAAAGTAGATCACCTGCACATAAGAAAAAAATCATAACATATAAAATTTGCTAGAATTGACAATCTAACCAATACAAATAGTAATTGTTTTCTATATTCCATTTTACTGTGTGACAAGCGAAGTTTTTTGGTCCATCATACTTGTCTACTATCATTGTTTACTCACATATTCCACATATGGTATCCAAGTTCACTTGCATCTTAAAGGTTGATTTATTTTGATTGTAGTTATCACTTTACATAGTCCCTCACTTTCTAGTGCTTCTCTTAACCTTGTTAATTAATTGATTGCATTAAATTTTGGTAGTTCATTCCAACTATCATTCAAAATGTTAGCTCAATAACCATCCATGATTCCCAACAAAAGAGTAGCTTTTTTCAAAAGGAAAAATCCTTCCTTGATATGTTTCCATTTAATGGATCAATCTTACATAGCTAGCAAGAAGGGGCAGTTTATACAGCAAAAAATCATATAACTAACCATCTTGATCAAGAACATGATTCCACCTCTAGGACCAAATGGGATGAAACTCCTGTGAATAAGGGCATGGCGAGTAAGTCTCAAAAAGACTTGAGAAAGGTAATAAGAATTCACTTATTCCATTATATTCCAACAAATTTTCTCTCTTGACCTAGTGACTACCAGACACCCTCTATCACTATTCTCCCACCTGACATTAAAGGCCCACGTCAGAAAGAGATGCATCAATCTGTAACATCTTAGGATAGGACTAGGACCAGTCTTCAGCAACAAGTATCTTCACTGGTTTTCAGAATGTATTTCAGCCAATTATACAGTGCATAGCCCCAGAACCCTGTATGGACCATTAACAGTATAAAATATTCTGGTCTTCTCTCATTGTTAAATATTTCCTTTTGATTATTTCACTCCAAGCCTGATCTGGCCCAGTGTGGAGATATCAAACCAATTTTATTGCCAATGCTTTGTTGAAGAAGAACTAAAGTTTTTTGTCATTCAATCCACCTGCCATCATTGGTGAAGTGATATTATGCCAAGATGAGTGATGTATTTCCTAGACCCCTTACATTAACTAACTCTACATAGATCATTATAGAAAAGAAAATTATTAGCTGATGTCTCCCATTTACTGTCAGCCATCTTTGGGTCCAATTGGTGAATTTCTTTTATTGTGCAATTGGTGAATTTCTTTTATTATCAGGTTTGAATTGTTCTATTGAGGAAGGAGCTTCAAGCATGTTGATATATTTGACCTTTCCTTTAATGTGTTGTTTCCCATTGCTTAACTGATTGCTTTGGAGGTTTGGATCTGTCCCCAGTCCACATCTTCTAGAATCTCTTTGAAAGAAGTGTTCTTTGGGATGATTTGCTTTTGTTCAAAGGTTGTTTGGAAGAGAGGGATGCTTTGTTTTCTAAAGGTGGTAGGTCTGTTATGGCAAACGCCTATGAAGTGCAAGGTCAATTTTGATTTGGCATATCTCCAAGATCTTCTAAAAATCTCCTTGAGTTTCCACAGAGCCAACAACAGCAAAGATATTGAGGTCTTGATTCTTACGTATTACTCCTTGTTAGTTTGTGGCTTTCACTAAGGAGAATTTCTTGATTGCCTCAATACCTCCTATATCTTGGGCAGCTTTTGCAAGAGTAAAGTCAACGGATCATGTGATGTCTCCACATCTATTGGTTGAGCCTGTAAATTATCATATTCTTAAAGTGAAGCAAATCAATGACAAGCCCTTGCTAGATGGTAATTTTGGGAATGTTCATAGCCCAAAGGTTGTTCCCACTCAACTCCTCGCATCTTCATAAGTATGTTATTAAGTAGGGCTTTCTCCAAATCTAGATCTACACCCATCCCTCCAAAGTTTAAAATTCGATGACTAAAAGTGAGCTTGAATATAATGATCTACTCTCCAATGGTGTCGCCAAATTATCTAAAGAGAGCCCCACCATTTCTTTTGTGGGGGAGAAGGAAAGGAAGCTTGGAAATAGAGTAACTCTCAAAAAGATGAGGAAAGATGAGCCAGTACAGCTTACTATAGAGATCACCAAGATTTCTGTAAATCAAGCTAAGAGTAGCAAGTGTGTTGACAGTTAGTTCAATAGAGTTCAGAAGAGCGGCATGCTTATGTATTTCTGAAAAAATAGTTTGTTATGTTATGTTTCTTAAGAATTAACAAAAATGTTTTCCATTCTTTGAGGTTGTGATTAACATTTTCAATTCTTTCCTCTGCACTTTGATGTTGTTGAGTGGTTAATGGTTATTTAGTCAACTCTCGACTACACCATCATATGGTTTAAAAACTAGTGCCAGAGCAGATTAAAATATTGTATTTCTGTGTTAAGTTGTGCGCAAAATTTATACAAATTTGATCTTTAAGTATAAGAGTGAAACATTGCAAATTGTTGGACTTTAGACAAGAAATTGCAGAATGCCTCACAAAAATATAGTAGCTGGAAAAATAGCAAAGCAACCCCCCACAAATTCCTAACATTGCAGAGATTCTGGGAAAAAATGGTATGAAAGGTTGAGTTCCATAGAGGTGGCCCAACAAAGGGGTGGAGTTGTAGAAAGGAAAGATGGAAAATTTGGGTTAAGATAAAAGTTAATGAAGCCATAGAGGTAAAACATTTTGTCTTTGATGAGAGCTACTAAGACAAAATAGTGTCACATATGGATTTGTGCCATGGTGGTATGATATGTATAAATCATGATGGGAGAAAGAACAGTCACAAATTCTCCAAGGATATAAAGAATTTTGAGTTGCTGCCAACAAAAGCACTGAAAGAGATTAGTCTCAACAAAGGAGTTCCTACTAGAAGCTCACAATTGAGTTGTACTATGAGTTTGGGGATAGCCAATATAAGTTGTTGGTGTGTTGATGCATTTCTACCAAATTAGTTGATGTTTGATATTTTTTACAAATAATAGGAAAATGTCATATTTTCCAATCTTTATGTTTATAATTTGTACTTCCAACATTTACTTTTGCACCCAGACCTGGCAAAGAGGTTGCTGATTATTCAGTGGACCTCGATCATGCTACCACCCCAAAACATTTGGAACACATGTAGTAACTATAGCCTAAACTAGCACAAGCATGGAAGCCCTTCAATTGGGTTAAAATTTGAGGTCCATGAGTTGGTGAATCGACCAAACCTCCTTTTCCACACTGAATCTTTCTTAGACTGATGTGAAAATTGCCATAACAGTTTGGCATCATGAGTATGTCAATGGAGCCAGTTGGCTTCAAGCTTTTGTAAACATGTGCTCTTAAAGTTTTTGACCCTAGTAGAACCCCACAACTCTACAAATGGAAGTCATTTATTTGAGTTGTCCCAATCTTTGCTTCATCATATTGGGACGTGGATCCTTGAAGTGTTTCCATTATCAAGTAACATACATCAGCCATTTTGGCTGGAAAGTTGAGTTTTAACCTGATTGTTTGCAATTTGATGGAGAAATTTCAGTAAGTCATCCCTACAAATCCATGCTCTCTTTTGTCACAGATGCCTTGAAATGTTGAGTTGATTAGGAGGTGGCCTTTGTAATGTCCCCATTTTAGCCTTACGCTCTTTTGTGACTGATAGCCTATTTTCGGAGGCTCGTAGGCTAGTCAGAAGTGCAAATTAGGGTTTTCTATTTTGTAGGAGGTTTCAGATGAGCTTTTGAAGGCTTGCATGCAAGAGTTTGGAAGTGAGCTTTAGGGAGCTTTTTGGGTTTCTGGAGAGCTTCAAGATGTGGTGACATGCATGTTATGAAAATGACATACGTTTCTAGCAAATACTTTGCATGCAAGAAATTTTTTTGGGTTTTCAAAGAGCTTCAAAATAGTGTAACAAGCATCTCCATCTAACAACCTTTCCCGACACTTACTATTTTTAGTAAGTCACAACGACTGCCCAGTTTGTGCTCAAAATGAGTTTGGAACAACTTACTATTTTTAACATTATACTATTTTTAGTAAGTTCTATTTATGGCAATGTCATTCTAGCAACAGCTCAATCATCTCCAGTCATCTTTCTATTTCGGGCAGTGCTATGTTTGGCAACGGTTCAGTTTTTGCAGTGCAATTCTATTTCGGGCAAAGCAGTTTCGGTAATATGAGCCTTAGGCACTTTTGAGCTTGTTAAGCAAATTGGATAACTTAAGTCATTTTAATATTTTAATATCATTTTGGGACCTTTGCCTAATGGAATGACTTAAGGTTGTTTTGAAAGGTGGGCTTTGAGGGTGGATGCCTCATGTGAAATATTTAAATATTTTATAATGTTTATTATGGCTCATGTGCCTTGGACACCTAGAAGAGGGAGAATAAAGTATATTTTAAAATTACACATCTCAAAATATGCCTTGGGCGTCCCTTTTGGAGGGAAAAGGTGGAAGTTGAAAGGTCATCACAGAATGTTATTTATATGAGGCTTTGCTCATTCATTTGGCATTGATTATTGTTGATTATATCGAAATGCTGCTGAAATGAATTCAAAGCTCTCGCTTCGAGGAACGCATACCTCCTAGCTCCATCCATTCAATTTCGTACTTGCAAGACAATATCTAGCTAGATTCTAAAGACTGTGCTTCATCCAAGAGTGCAGATTGTTCATGAAGTGAACTGGTAATTGCTACTTGCTTGCTTGTATTAAGAAGAAGAAAAGATTACATATATAGCAGTGACAAAGCACTGTACACATTTAATGAATCTAACTACTTCAGCTAACTACAACTGTAGGCATTTAAGATGTCTACCAACCTCTACCTACTCACTACAAAAGACATTTAAGATGTCAACTAACTAATTATATTTAATATTGACCATTAACTATACAAAGATATATTTTTCTAACACCCTCCCTTAATGGTCAATCTGTCAACAACACCAAGTTGCCCCCTGAATTTGACAAACTTATCCGGACTCAGAGACTTGGTGAGAATATCGGTAGTCTGATCCACTATCGGAACATACCGCAGCTAAACTAATCCGTCTTCTACTAGCTTGCGGATGTAGTGACAATGAAGCTCAACATACTTGGTACATTCATGGAAGATTGGATTTTTGGCCAATTTGAGCACCCCTTGATTATCAGTGTACAAGGGAGAAGGTCCTGCTTGTGACATGTGCATGTTAGAAAGCATCCTGTGGAGCCAAACAGCCTCACATGTTGCCTTAACGGTTCCTTGATATTCAGCTTCAGTCGAGGAAAGAGCCACTACTTGTTGCTTCTTGTCGGTCCATGTTACAGCACCTATACCCAAACTGAATACATACCCAGAAGTGGATTTTTTGTCATCCACTGAACCTACCCAATCTGAATCTGTATAACCAATCAGCTTTGGATCCTAGCACCTGCTATACAAAATGCCATATTCTGAAGTGCCCTTAACATATCTCAGCACTCGCTTCACTGCAATCCAATGATCAGCTTTTGGAGCTATCATGAAGTGAGTAATGTAGCTCACGGCAAAACTGATATCAAGTCTAGTGGCAGTTAGGTAGATGAGACTACCCACTAGTTGCCTGAATGTCGTTTCATTGACCAAAGGTGAATCAGATTTGGCTGATAACTTCAACCCCTTCTCCATAGGTGTGGAGACAGGTTTGCAATCCTGCATCCAAAATTTGCCAAGCAGACTTCTGGAATATTCAAACTGAGAGATAAAAATGCCCCTAGTGGTCTGCCAAACCTCAATACCCAAACAATAATGGAGAAGCCCCAAATCTGTCATGTCAAAAGCCTAACACAAATCCTGTTTGATTGTTGCAATCAAATGTGCTAAACTGCCAGTAATGATCAAGTCATCAACAAAGAAAACAAGAAACAAACTATCATCACCAGAGTGCTTGACATACAAATTACTGTTAGAAGGATTGTGCTAAAAACCATGATCAACCAAGTACTGATCAATCTTGATGTACCATGCACGGGGAGCCTGTTTCAATCCATAAAGTGCTTTCACGAGCCTACATACCTGATGATCTTTGCTAGCAACCTTGAAACCAGAAGGCTACGTCATGTAGACTTCTTCCTGAAACTCACCCTTAAGGAAGGCACTCTTGACATCCATCTGATGAACCGTCCATCCAAACTAGGTTGCAATAGCGAGAAGAAGATGAATTGTGCTCATCTTGGCAGTAGGAGCAGAAGTCTCCTCATAGTCAATGCCCTCCCGCTGAGTGAATCCACAAGCAACTAATCTGGCTTTGTATTTATCCAAAGTACCATCTGCATGATACTTGACCTTATAAACCCATTTGCAGTTGATAGGTTTCTTCCCAGGAGGAAGATCAGAAAGAACCCAAGTGTGATTCTTCAGAAGACTATGGTATTCTGTCTCCATAGCCTTTTCCCACTCTGGAATTCCTTTAGCCTTTGAATATGTCTGAGGCTCATAGATGTTGTGGATGTTGGCCATAAGAGCAAAATTGACTGTGTTTTGTTGCTTGCTCTTTCTGCGAGCCGATCTGCCCTCAATGAGTTCATCATCATGAAGATCTCCGGTAGTCTTGAGCCACCACTTAGGCTGACGAGTAGAAGTACCAACATCTGAAATAGGAGAAACATCTCTTGGGATTTCCGGAACAAAGTCATCTAGATGTGAATCCTGAGGAAAATCAGGTGGTGCTAGATCATGACCAGTAGACTCCTCATCTTCAGAGTCAGAATGCTCTGAAGCCCTCCCATCAGGGTAACCAAGAGGAAGACAAACACCCTCATTAGGCTGATCCTCAGGACTGGTAGCAGGAAGAAATGGACCAATAGTCTCATCAATCACAACATCACAACTGAATATGAGACAATCTATCTCCACATCAATCAACCTGTATGCCTTGTGATTGTCGCTGTAACAAGTAAACATAAGTTACTGGCTCTTGGAGTCCAACTTGGCACACTTGGCGTTTGGAATCCATACATGAGTTGTAGAACCAAAAACTTTCAGATGGCCCATCTTAGGCTTACGTCCTAACCAGGCTTCTTCGAGAGTCATCTTCTTAACGGCCTGTGTAGGTGATCGATTCAGGAGGTACACTACAGTATAAACTCCTTCAGCCCAGTATTTCTTAGGGACATTTTTGTACTCCATCATAGAATGAGCCATTTCAGTAATGGTGTGATTCCTACTTTCAACAACACCACTTTGCTGAGGGGTGTATGGTGTGGTGAGTTGGCACTTAATGCCATGTGTAGCACAAAAAGTAGAGAAGTCAACTGAACATAACTCCCCCCCATTATTTGACCTTAGAGTGACAATCTGAGAACCTAATTCTTTGTAATGTCCCCTTCTAGCTAGTCTTCCAAAAAATTAATGGATTAGCCTATCATGTTGACCCTCGTAGGCTAATGGTTCTCGATAGGGGGTCACTTGGACGGGCACTTGGTTGTCAAATTGCAATGTTGATCTCCGGAGTATGGTGGCAGGGTGAATTGTTGCATTTGGCATGATACTTGTGCTTAAATTTATGATATTCACCTTTTATTCCATCATCCTTGGCCTAGGGACCATGTGTCTTTAAAATGAAGGGGTCACTTTATATTTTTCAGTTACTATTCATTCATAAAATGAAAAAAGTTATAACTTAAGTGAATAGTGCTCACTTTATGAAGTGTTTTTGAATGTAAAATTATAAATATCAAGAGAAGAAGTTTGACCCTCTTCATGCTTGGATGATTTTGCTTTATTGACTTGGGAGTGTGGCTTTGGAGGAAGAGGGAGGCTAGGGTTTCTTGATTCCTTGCAGTGGGTAAGCCTAGAGGGGGCTTGGTTTTTCGTTTTGAGCTGCTTGAGGGTGTGAAACACCACCTTAAGGTTGCTGGTCAGTTTTTGGATGCAAAGTTTGGTGACATTGGGAGCTGTTGGCTAAGTTTTTGAGCTGATTTCTGAGTAAGGTTGGCAGCCGTAGACTCCATTCTTGTTTGCACAGGAGCTGTTCACTTTTTGAAGAGTTTTTGGGTTGAAAAGTGCAGCTACAGCCAGCCATCCATTTTATGAGGGTTTTATCAACAAAAAGAAAAGTAACGCCCCTCTTAAGTGGCTGCAACTTCACCAAAAGGGGGCGCCCTTGTCCTAGGAAGCTTCCCATTTTGGATTTTGGTGGGAGAAGTTTCGATTTCGAAAGTAATGAGCATTCCATTGGGGTTTGGTACTGTAGCAAGCTACTATTCACATAACTATATGGCTATAAGTTAAAGTTTGGTATAAGACATAATTAGTTTTAAATCTATTGTAAGTTATATATTGTATGCAACTTATTATGTAATGAAGAAATCATATTTAGCCACTAAATTGAGCAATGTATTCAAGGTTGTTTCAGTAGTGTAGTTTATCTAAAGTTTCCATTGTATGTATATGCTTATTGGTACCTATTTAGCGTTATTGGCAAACCAAACTCAAAAACAAGAAGGAAGACATAAAAACAAAAACAAAAATCAGACCTACAAACTCAGTGAAAACAAATCAGCAGAGTGGTGGAACACTACATTCTTTCTCAACTAAGGCCTTATACTGCAAAAATGTACTGAACACATCTGATTTATGTTTCAAAAAATACACCTACATTTTTCTACTGAAATCATTGACAAATAATAAAAAGTACCTAGACCCAATAATAGATGGAGTGTTCATTGGGCCACATACATCGGCATGAACCAATTGAAGTACCTAGGAGGCTCGCCAAGAATCACCATCAGTGAATGGTTTCCGATGCTACTTCCCAGCTTGACAGGCTCCACAAACTCCATGATTTTGAGTTTGGATCTTAGGTAGACCAGCAACCAAACCCTCTAGAGACAGTTGAGAGAGATAGTGCACATTCAAGTGCCCATAATGCTGATGCCAAAGTTTGTTGATGGAAGTATTCCTGGCTGCCAGAGCGTGCTCCTGAGAATCATCGGAATCAGCAAGTCTATACAGACCATGATCCTCAAGTCCCATTGCAATTGGAGTACGAGTCTCCCTATCAACAATGTTGCAGGTGGATGAACTGAAAACATCTAACTGGGGAGAATGCCTCATGATCTAGCTGACGGAGAGAGGATTATGTTCCATGCCCGGAACATAGTAAACATCGAGAAATATTAAATTGCTCCCTCCAGAGTGAATTTGAACATTGCCCTTATCGGCAACTGTATACTCGTCACCTCCTCCAAAGATCACTGAATCAGTGAATGGTTCATATTTGGTGAACCAATCCCGACGATGAGTAAAATGCCTAGAAGCCCCTAAATCAATATACCAGGCAGAAGATTGTACTAGATCTGCAGTTCTTTTGGCCATAAACGCATAGAATGCAGATTCTTTCTGCTCAATGTGCTCTACAACATTTGCCTTTTGTTGAGATCCACCCTGCTTATTTTGTTCAGAAGCCAACCGAATTCGACAATCAACCTTCATGTGACAATATTTATGGCAATAATTGCACTGAACGTTCTTTTTCTTCTTGTTGTCCTGAGAAGAACCAGAGCCTTTCGGCTGAGAAGATTGAGCCTTCCCTTTGTTCTTAGCAGAAGATTTTGCAAAGAACGCTTGCTCTGTGGAGGATGAACCGGTACTGCTTCCAAACTGTTGTCTCCAACGATCCTATTGTAGAAGCTTGTTACACAAGTCTGGAAACTTCAAGTCAACATTTGTTTAAATAATATTGAGCGTTTCAATGAAATGCTCATAAGATTTTGGCAAACTCTTCAACGTAATGACAACCATGTCCTTTTCCTCTATTGTGCAACCAATCGCCTCCAACTGATCACGAATGTCCTTAATCTTTGTCAGATGCTCCTGTAAGGACACTTTTCCATCCATCATGATAGAAAAAAGCATGTTTTTGAGAAAGAACGCTCTGCTCTTGTCGAAGGTTTCATGAAGGGCCTTCAAATGATCCCAGAGTTTCATAGCAGGTTTGCCAGACGGTACCTGAGGTAGCTGCTCATCTATGACTGAGAGTTTGATGAGCATGACAGCTTCCCGATTGTGTTCATCCCATTTGTCCTGATCCTCTCTGGCTACAATGGGATGAGTTGAGTTCCCCAAAAAAACTTGATCGAGGTAACGATATTCAAAGATCGTAATGCGTTGCTTCTAGGTGTTGTAATTCTTCCCATTGAACTTCTGGTTGCTTTCGAGCATTATATTTGTCAGAGATGCCATCATGTACCCCAAGGTCAAACTAGTGAAGGCACAAAAACCACTGCACTGAAAACAAAAACAAGTTCTGCAGGACAAATTCTAAGGCAGAAATTGAAACCCTAGCACGTATTTCAAGATATAAAACCAATGCAGAGTTTTTAAGACATAACCCAAAAAATTTGAAAAATACCCATAAAATTTCGACAGCACCCACATGCACAAATTTTGAGGCATGAACTTCGAGACACCTAGAAAAAACTAAAGACAACCCAGTTGAGATCTCGAAAAACCCACCAACAATTTGCAATTGAAAAAAAAAATTGACCTGAAACGAAGGAGTTTTTCTCAAAACCCTAGTCGGCTCTTCAAGAACCCACGATTTTCAAAGAAATGTGGAAAAACGTGGGCACAATAAGCACAAAAAATCATGTCCAGCAGGGAGAAGTTCTACGGCTGAGCTAGGGCATCAAAAACGCAACTCTAATGAAGCTTGAAATAGCATCCAAGAAAGAACAAAAAATCGCAGCCAAAAATGGGTTAAATCCGCACCAGAAACAATTGAAAATCGCGCCATAACCAGAATAAAACGTGTGCCCAGGTACAAGATCCAATATGCGCCCTAGATCAGACAAAATGCAAGCAAAACACGCAGCCAAAGCAAGTAAAAAAATGTTTTTTTTCAAGCCCGCGATTTTCATAATAATACCCACGAAAATCTTATCAGGAGGGCCACGATTTTTCTCTCTGCAAAACCCTTGATTTTTCTCCTTAACTGAAGCATGAAAATCACCAAAAACAAGAGCCACGAATTTCTTTCAGAAAAAAAAGTTTTTCAAACAACTAAAAAATAATTTTAATATTATGGCTTTTATACCATGTTCATGAAGTGAACTGGTAATTGCTACTTGCTTGCTTGTATTAAGAGGAAGAAAATATTACATATATAGCAGTGACAAAGCACTGTAGACATTTAATGAATCTAACTACTTCAGCTAACTACAACTGTAGACATTTAAGATGTCTACCAACCTCTACCTACTCACTAAATAAGACATTTAAGATGTCTACTAACTAATTACATTTAATATTGACCATTAACCTTTGTTACCGGGTTCTTCTATTTTACCCCTGGTTCTGGTCCTGGTTTGCTCTTAGTTTAAGTCCTGGTTCAATTCACCTGTGGGTTCGACCAAGTCCTTCATTTTTAGGTCTGGTTCGCCCAAGCAGGACCCAAGAGAACCCGAGCAAAACCCAGGCGAACCAAGACAGAACTTGTCTGCCTAGGCATCCAAAAAGTGTTTTTGAGCATTTTTTTAATGTTTTATGGAGTTTGACTTTGACCCACGCCCAAGGGAACCCTAAAAGTGATCTCTAAATGACTTCAAACACCTTAACTACCTCATTCTTATTCATTTGTTTTGCAAACAAGCATTTTCATTCCAAGAGGCTGAGCTTTCATTTTTGCTTGTTGGATTGAAAGCGAACTGTGACACAACTTTATTTTTTCAAAAATTGTTCTACATCATTGAACTGAGAATTTATCAGACATCTGTAGAGAAACAGAGGAATACTATAAACTAAAACACATTACACTTATGTTCTCACTGACTTGATGTACTCTCCAACATCTCTCTTCTCTCATGTGGAGAGTTAGAACTGCTTGGCCATGCCTTTGCATCATTAAGGAAGTTTTGCTCTTTTTGACAATGTCAAAAGCATGGTTGCATACAGATTAAGCAAAAGACCTTTCCTTTTAGATTAGCAATGCATGGAAGATTCAAAAAGTTTCCTTGATATTACAAAAAGATGTGTTTATACACTTCAATTGTGCAGTCACCCTTTGGTTCTTTCAAAGAAAAATCTGCCTATGCCACTGTTACACTGCACAAGTAAACCAGATTTTGTATTGTGGAGCTATATTAAGCTACCACTCTCAAGACCAATGTAACAATGATACAAAATAATGTTTGAGACTACAAGAAGATATCAAAATGGCTAGTGTACTAAACAAATTATTATGATTTCTGAAAAATGTTGATAACTCTACTCAGTTGGCTTCTTTTTTCAAAATCATACAAATTGAACCTTGGCATCAATAGACTCTATATATCAAGCTACCACAATTCAAGTTTCAACAATGAATATTTATCATGCAAGTTTTAAATGACATTCAAGTTTATGGTGGTTTGTTGTTTATATGATGTTATGTGATATTCAAATCCTAATTCATGCTTCTAGGCTGCATTGTAAAAATAAAATATATATATTTTATTTTTACATGTTTTCTGTACTAACAAACCCATAACGAACCGAACCCCCCCAAAAAAAATTTTAGCCGAACCGGTAACTTGGCCATTAACTATACAGAGATATATTATTCTAACACAGATTGAGTTTATTTTGATTTCCAAATTCAGATTGCTAATTGTATAATCTGATTTTGAGGTTGCTAGTTTTTGTATGGTTGTAACTCATTTTCATTCACAGCTCTTTGTGTGATTTTAATTACATTATGGGTATTGGCTCCTTGTGTTCTCTTGCCTTAGGCGCCTCATATTGCAAGATTGCAGATTTTATTAAGAAGAGGCCGATTTTATAAGCTAGGTCAACCCCCTCTAGAGGCCGCCCTACCTTGTGGCAAGTTGGAGTTTGTATCTTCTGTTATGAGCTGCTTGGTGTGGTTTATCACTTGCATCTTGGTCGCCTTGTTCTCTTGATCATTAGCTTTCAGTTTAGCAGCGAATGGAGCTATGTTGATGAAGTTATGAGCATCTTCGTAATATCATAGTTTGCTGGTTTGGTTTTTTGTTTTCTATATTCTTATATCAAACCTAGTTATTGTAATTATTTGCTTTATTTCCTTAGCGAAATCATTCACAATTCAAGCAAGGAATATTGCAAATCATATGAGGTTGATTGTAGTTACTTTCCATCATTGGATCATTGTATCAAGGGCACATTGTAACACTGATCACAGTAGTACTGTTTTAGCTATTTACTTTCAGCATATTATATTATGTATTTACTCCCACTGAAGAAGTGGTTGAGTTATTATCTTTACTTTCAGCACTTTGTTTAAATTTCCCCAACTGAATAAGCGGTAGTGAGGATTCATGGCTTGCTTGCCGCCTTATAATTTGTAATAACTTCGCTCCTGCTAAATAAGTGGTAGAACTTTATGGTCAGTTATCCGCCTACTCTTTGTATTTCTAGCATTTACTTTCATTTATGGTCGGCTAGCTGCCTAACAGCTTTGTATTTCATTTCCAGTTTGCTAACGATCTCCAGCACCATATGTTCTCACCCCGCCCACATTGGGATCTTGGTGATCAAAAGGTGAAGGGTTACTATTCTTGCTGGTTATCATTTGGAGCTAACGCTAATCAGTGGTGTGTTGCATTGATAAAATCCGGAAAAAATTAAGGGGGGATATTACAGCCTTGGTGTCTCCTCTCTTGAACTACTAATTGTGGAAGATCTGCTTTGTACTGACAAATAATGCACAGTGGCTAGAAAGGGATCAGAAATTGAATGAAAAATATGATAATTCAAGGAAAGTCACAAGCTAATAAAGATTCACATTCATTTTCCCTACATTCACTAATAAGGGAAAAATAATGAACACCCTATACCTTTCCTAAGAGCTCCATTTTTATCTAAATAAAGAGATTTCCAAGTTATATGTAATAGAACTCATCAAATTTTTATCTGCATATGACATGATTCTATGCATTTTGCAGAAAGTATCCCTTAAGAATATGACAAGCAAAATGTCCTCAAAATATGGAAAGTTACTTACCCAAAATGTCTGTTGCTTTGAAGGGGAGAATCGAAGATAACTCATTACTCAAAGAATCCATTATTGGAAACCAAGGCTGGAGTTGCGATCTGCTAAAACAAGTTGCTGTCTCAACCACCAAAAAATTTGTTCATTTAGATTCTGAAAATTCAAAATTAGTGCTTCACAAAAGGAAACCTTTTACCAAAAATATGACAATGGTCAAGGTTGAGATTGAAAGCATACCTGGATTCACCAATACCAGAGTAAGATCTATATCGGGGTTGTGTGCAGCAACAGCCAACGCTAGGCATGCACCCAAACACTCCCCAACCAGATAAATTGGCCTTGAGTTTGCCCCTCCACTTTCCAACATTAATGTTTCCTTGATAAAAGGCAAGAGTCCTACTCATAGAATCCACTCATTATGGACCAAACAATTGAGAAAAAAGTTTCACTCGATAGTTGCTTCATAAACATAGACTACTTCAACATGCAAGATGGCATGCATCCATGAAAGATCACAATTTTTTTCAACAGTGAATTGTATTCTGTTCCATAATCAATAGTTTTTAAGAAAACATTTTAAAACTTGCACATTAGCTTCATGCGTGAAACTTTTGAGGCAATGCTTCAAGCAGAAAATAAATACATCAAATTTCTTGCAAAGTTGTTATTTTTTTCTGGCCTAGGACACTTTGTAAACTAAGAATATTCCATTAAATTTATTGATGAAATATAGACAATATCAAACACAAACTACAAGCCTTGACAAATATTTTGTTCCTTCATATCTATAATATGTGGAAGAACTTGTGCAGAAATTTTCAATCATGGAAAATTTCTGATGCTGGCAACACTTCATTCTATTCTATTTACAAACCATTGTATTAATTACAAAAATCCTTAATAAGTTAATACATATTAGCATTATCATGCAAATTATTAATGTGAAGGAGAGAAAGAAAAGAATAGAGAGAAACAATCTAAATATATTTTTCAATCAACAGCATTAACAAGAGAAATAATTTTCAATCAAGAAATAGGATGGTAAATTATATAATTCAGACAAGAGTTGAGAACATTTCATTTGAGATAGTTCAGTTAAAATACGTGGTTTTCATTTTATATTATTTATGAAGCATGGGAGGTTAAACATCACTCCATGGACTCCCACTCAAAGATGCATAGATGAATAAGGGATTTGTCTTGAACAGAAATATTATACCTACAGACCAAGCATTACAATATTGGAAGCAATTTTTTCAACTGCAGCAATATTATTTGGATAATGGATGAATAACAGCATAGAACATGGACAACAATCATGGAGGATCAAAAAAGTACCAAAACAACTTGAACACATTACTGTTGAAAAATGACAAACTGAAAGAAAAATTATTTTTTGCAGAAAATTAATTGTAAAAGATGCACCCAAGAGTTGTAGTGTTGTGATGAGCCCAGCTGGCTCCAACTCAAACCCCTGACTTTTACTGACTTGTTTTTGTGTTTTTGAATGTTTAAAGAAGAATTATAGACAGAAGTAGAAGGGGCGCCAAGCATAAAATGTACATAAAACTCAAATTTAAGCTAGATCTAAGAAACTGCTTATGAATTATGTGATAAACAACTGCTACAAATAGATCATGAACAACAAACATACCCGAATAGCTCCAAATTAATTAAATAAAGAATTTTTGCGCTTGCCAGGCAAGAATGGCTGAAACTGAGTAAATGCAACGCCTGGAGCCTAGATCGACTTTCTCCCACGCAGAGACTGGAGGAAAGCAGCTAAGAAGTGTAGGCGCCAACAATGGAGCACAGAAAAGGCCAAAACGAGAGGCGTTTTTGCCTCTAGCTCGCAAACGCCCTTTTCAGGTGACATGCCTTTCAAGGCAAAGTACGGCCTCTAAATGCTGAATGACGATCTTTATTGAAAACTGAAAAAAAAAAAGTAAAGATGGCATCCTAGATCTGTAAGCCCTCTTCTTATTGAAACCTGTAAACTTCTGAATAGAATAGCTTTGAAATCACAGATGAACTCCTGAATTGAAGCTCCCACAATTGCAATCATTCAATTGGTATTCCACAGTCTCACAATCACACATCAATGAAGGATTTCCACTCTCCAATGAAGAAGTTTCCTGAAACCCTTGTCCTTAGACAAAAACCACAAAGAAGAAAATATCAAGCAATGTCAAATAATCAAGAAGTGAGTTTGAATTGCCTTTCCTTCCTTATATCTCCCAAAAAGGCATGCACTTCTAAAAGTCACGCACTTTTGCTTTTAAAATACATTAAAATGTATTTAAATCCCTTTCAATAGTTTTTAATCCCACTTTATGAAGTGAGCGCACCTTTAATATGACTTAAGTGATTTATTTTATCACTTTATAATCCTTAAGTCACCTTTTAAATATATTTAAGTGGCTTTTAACTTTTATAAAGTTAATTTGACTTTATAATTTACCAATAAGTTAAATAATTAACTTAACCACCAAAATATTCATAACTCCCTCCAAACTCAGTATTTTTCTGTGCTGTCAGAAGTTGGCGAACACTGTGCTACAGATGCCTGCACTGAATCCATTACTGAAGTGAAGGAGTCAGAATGTCAATACCCACCAAAACGGCCACTGACCCCCTAACCAAATCCTGTCAACCTACGAGAGTCCAAGTAATAGGCTAACCATCATCAAACAAGATCATGTTGAAAAAGGGGACATTACAAGTGTTATGTTATTAAGGGGCACTAATAGGATTGTTACCCTAGTTCAAAACCCCCCTCTGCATCATTGCAGCCCATGACTCAAAAAGCAATGTGGCAACCTTGTGATGTAACAATTATGGTATGCATTTGAGCAATGACCAATGTTTACAAACATTAATATTAAATAATGTGATATTGGCATAAAATACCTCTCCCAGGTTTTACCGAGCAAAAACAAAGTCATTAAACAAAATGACAAATACTTTTGGTGTATCCAATCAAGAGTCTCTCATTGGAGAGAATTGTTTGGTGAATGCACAAACACTTGAATTACCTCAATGCAATAGAGAACAAAAGGCTATTTTTTGGAGTTCATTAATGGTTACTGAGTATTTCACACATCTATTATCTTTTTGTATAGATGCATATTACCTTGTGTGTTGCCTTTAGTTATTATTATTTTTTTAAGAATGCTATAAATTTTATTTTCTATTATCATTCTATGTCACAGATTGTTCATCCAATAGTGTAATTCAACTACCAATTGATAAAGCAATCAATTGACCATAAAATGAATTTTCTCTAGTTAAACATAATTCTTCAATAAAGAGATGGTCATTATGAATCAATGACCATGACAAAGCATATTAAGTTAGGAATATGTTGTACACTTCACATAATGTCCCTAGTGGCACACCAAGGTGGGGGCATTGGAGGAGTGTAGCTCCTTGTAAGAGAATCCCCCAATTGTATAAGCATAACTCCTTGTAATAGATTCCACAATTGTAGGACTATCACTCCTTGTTATTAACCCCTCAATAATAGGAGTGTAACTTCTTGTAATGAATCCCCCAATCATCAGAAAACAACTCCTCCTTGCTCATTTCTTGGAATAGGGCCCATCAATTGTATGGGTAGCTTCATTGAATGGGGCATTGGAACTCAAAGGGGGGATTGGGGCCCATGGCTTGTAAAACCACTTGGTGGTTTCATGTGAGCCATGTGCCTATAAATAAAAGCACATGGCATTGTAAATATGCATAAGGCATAGCAGGTTTGATATGGGGTGTATGATGTCAAAGGATGTTTAGCACAAGTGAAATCTTATTGTATTGTACACAAAATTTTAATGTAGTGAGTGGTGTTGTTTTGTTGGATTTTTTCTCAAACAAATTTCCTAGGGTAAATCATTATGTCATCCTTAAATGTGTCATTGTTTAATTCCTATTGCATTTCAGATTTTGTATTACATTAGCATAGCTTCTCCCATAAAAGTATATCAAGGAAACAGTAATAGTTGGTCAAGAATTACTCGTTCATTTTGTATATGTTAGCATAGCTTCTCCCATAAAAGTATATCAAAGAAAAAGTAATAGTTGGTCAATAATTATTCGTTCAAGGGTTAAGAGGCACCTATTAAAGGGATAATGTATCTTTTACACTGTAAATTTACTTTTCTATTATCATTCTAAGTCACAAGCCTTTCACCCAACAATTTTCAACTACCAATTGATAAAGCAATCATGAAATGAAATGAAATGAATGTTCTCTAATTACACATGAGATCTTCAATGATAGATGGTCATTATGAATCAATGACCATAACAAGCCACATTAACTCAAGAATATATTGTACACATTACATAACATCCCTAGTGGGACCCAAAGAATCATGGTGCTCCAAGGTGGGGTATGGTAGCATTGACTGCAAATAGGGACGTCGAAGGAGTGTAACTTATTGTAATGAATCCCTCAATTGCAAGAAAATAACTCCTTGTTCATTTCTCAAAATGGGGCTCATCGATTGCATGGATAGCTTCAATGAATGGGGCATTGGAATTCAAATGGTGGATTTGGGCACATGGTTTGCAAAACCACTTGGTGGTTTCTTGTAAGCCTTGTGCCTATAAATATAAGTGTGTGGCATTGTAATTATGCATAAGGGAGGTATGACAAGTTTGATAAGGGGTCATGATGTCAAAGGATGTTTAGCACATGAGTAATCTTATTTTCTTGTACAAGTTATTTGATAATGCAATGAGTGGTGATGATTTGTTGGATTTTTTTCTCAAAAGAGTTTCCCAAAGTAAATCATTGTGTCATCTTTAAGTGTGCCATTGTTTGCTTTCTATTGCAACTCAGATGTTTTATTTTGTTAGCATAGCTTCTCTCATAAAATTTTATCACTGAAAGATTAATGGTTGGTCAAGGATTACTCGTTCAAGGTTTGAGATACACCTGTTTAGGGGAAAATGTATCTTATACTAAGAACAAGAAGAGTAAGGATAGGATTCCAAAAAGGAAAAGGAGTGAAGTTTGAAAGCATCACCCTCTAGGCTTTGTCAAGATCAACTTTTGTTGAGCCTCACGTGGCAATCCTAGGATGGTAGGGGCGAGAGTGACTCTTTGAAGAGATGATAGCAGCTTTCTTCAAGTGGGTTCTATATTCTTAGTGCATAAGACAAATAGTGAAGCAAAATGGGAATGTGTAGTGGTTGGGATATAGCTAGCTTCATCAAGCAAAGTGCAAAATATTGTTGTACAAAGGGACTCTCTTATTGTTATTTACCCATATGAATTTTCATATTAGGTAAAGTTTCAAACTAAAACCTTGTCTTTCTATCAATTCCAACAGTCATTTTTCAAATTTTAGTCTTGTTGGTCTATGTCATGTTTTGTGTTTCCTCTTTGTATCTTTGTAGATCAATAGATATGATCTTAAGCAAATTCATAAAGGCAAAGAAAGAAGGATACTCAAAGACAAAGTGGATTTCAAAGTTGAAACGCAATTCCAAGTTGAATGCACACCTAATTGAGGGTGCACAACTTACTAAAAGAAAGTTTATTTTTGGTTAGAGAAAATTTCTAGGGCAATAGGTCATGGGTATGCCTATGTGAAGGAGATGGAGTTTCAAAGATTAAGGTCAAAATCCATTTGTTAAGGGCACACTTGTGTGGAGGAAATACCACTTCAAATCTCTATCTGAAATATTGCTATTAAGCATGCAGCTGTATGAAAAAGGAATCAAGTTTTTAATTTTAAGTCAAAATTGCATTATCAAGTGCACATTTGACAAAGGGAAAACAAACACTCAAAGTGTGAGTCAAAATTACATTGCCAGGTGCAAACCTCATAGGGGAAAAAAATACTCACGGCTAGGATTGAAATAACATATACAAGTGCACACCTATATGAAGGAAATAGGTTTTCAAAATCAAGTCCTCAAATCATATTGTGAAGTGCACATCTATAAGGGATTTGTTGTCATCAAAGTTGAAGTCAAGAATGCATAGATAGGCATGCAATCATTTAAAGGAAGGGAGTTTCATTATTTCAAAGGACAATTTTAATTTATTGGTGTGCACCTCATGAAGACTTTTTGTTTTAAAGTGTCACAATAGTAATTGCTTACAATGACATGCACTTGTGTGAGGCAATTGAGATTAGTGAATTAGAAAAGATGTTTTCCCATGCTCAACTGGACACTTGTGCAAAGACAAAAAGGAGTGAATTAGAAAAGATTTTTTCCCATGCTCAAATGGACACTTGTGCAAAGACAAAAAGGAGTCAATAGATTGAAGTAAGGTTTGCATAAAATGGTACGCCCCCTTATTGAGAAAACCGGTTCAAATTTTCAAACATCAAAACTACATTGTGAGGCATGCACCTTAGCATGGAGGTTTATACTTTAAATTTGAAGACAAATTTGTATAATTGAGTGCACACCTATCTTAAGGAAAAGTGCATATCACTTAATGCACTTGCAACCTCTTAATCCATTAAAATAATTAATATTACCCTAAGTCCATGAGTTTATCACAATTATATAAATTAACTAATATTTATTGCTTAAAGTTAACCAAATTTTTCCTTGGGTCTCTAAAAATTTTGGTTACCATAATTTCTTATGTAAAATAGTTAGTAGGATATCTCAATCGAAAATGAAATCCCAAAAGTGCAAAATTACTAAGTCCTTTCATTCCTCCTTAGCATTTTCAAGGTATCCCAATCTTTGTCGCAAAGTTCTTCAATTTGCAAACATTGCAAAGTAGTGTCTAGTTCTTATTGTCGCAAAGTTTGCGAAACTAGAAATCTTGCAAAGATTCTCTCTTCTTTTCGCAAAATTCCTATTGTCACAATTTTGGTTGCAAGTGTTGAAGTTCCTCTTTTCACAAAGTTTATAAAATCACTAACTTTCCGAAATGTTGATAAGTTTGTTGAAGTTCATATTGTTGCAAAGTTAGTGAAACTTGTAATAGTGCAACAAAGCTAAAGAAGGGGATGCAAAAGTTTCAAATGTTACAAAGTTTGTATTTTTACAAAGCTCGTGAACCTTGTGAATAGCCAACAAAATTTTGGAGCTCTCATAAAGTACAACATTTATTAATTTACTTTAAAATGCTGGTATATAAGGGTTTGCGGATTCATTTGTCGTTATGTTTATGCAAATTGAAAAAAATAAAATTACTGCCATGATTCACTCTTGCCAATATCCATTGTATTTTGTCGCCATTGTTCCAAGTTGGTATTGTAGACTTTCCATTTTCTTCTCTCATAGAGGCATTTCAAGTGTAATGTCATTTTTTGGTCCTTTCCAACATCTTTGGAAACCTCCAACTTCCTTGGAAATCGCCAACATTATAGGGAAGGTATTCTAACAATGGCAGAGAACTTTTGGAGCCAATATGAGCTTAGTGGTACTATCCATGTGCAGATCTAACATTCTAGGAGCACTCCACACTTCTTGGGAAGTCCGTCATCTTGAGAAAATGTCAACTTCCACACGGGTCAATTTTTTATGCATTTAGAGAGTATTGATGGTGGGTCAGAATTCCTATCTTGGGCTATTTTATTATTTTTCGTAACTTTGCGGTTGTGAGGAAATAATTAAATTAAGTTGTATAAGCTCAGATGACTTTATTTAATTAATTATTTTATAAAGCAACTTTCCGAAGTTTAAAATATGAAGTTAAATTAATACAATCGCTTTGGGGAGAAAAAGAGAAACAAATTGTTTTTTTGAAAAAAGAAACGAATAAGCAAAAAGCGTTCTCTTGAAAATGCAAAAAAAATACTTCTTCGAAAAAGCAACGAAAAGGGTATAAAAAGAGGTGAATGGGAATGGAAAAAGGTATTCTTGACATTTTATTCTAAAAACCCTAGTTTGGAGAGATTGAACTTGGTTAGTTTGCAGCCAAAGGACGAAAACCCTTCTAGCAATCAATTTCATGGACGAAAAACCCACCTAGTTGATTATTGGTGAATTCATACAGGATTCATGGTTGTGCTAAATAGTAAGAAGTGAAGAAATTGAGCTAGATTGTCATACTTTTCCAAATTCAATGAGTTATACTGGTACACATATTTACAAAAGCTTGCGAGCAAACAATAAATTTGTAAGGTGGGTGTTCTTTGTGTTGGGAAAAACCGAAATTAAAGATTTTAGTTTTTGGAAGAAATTTTATAAAAATAATTGTGACATTTTGAAGAGATAAAAATAATTTATATTGTAATTGTTGGAAGCCCAAAATCCAGCCGTACCATTCGGAAGAGCCTTGGAGGTGACTGTACCATCCAAGAAAGATATCAAAGACAAGTTAGAGGGGGGCAATTCATGATATTGCCGACTTATTAGCCTCCCTCACACTCAGTCAGAGCCCTTGCAGCAGCTAGGAGTTAAGTGCAACATTTCGTGGACTTTTGGGCTGCTGTACACTTGTTTGGGAATAAATTCCCTCCTTAATTGTTGACAACACCCTTCAATAGGCTTCTTGGGGTACCGCACAAGTCTTGAGGGTTGTCATGAATATTGGAAGCTGTCATTAATATTAAACCAGCAATTACTTCTGATTTCTGGGTATTTACTAGCAGCTCAGTTTGAGATTAGGATTTAATTTCCAGTCAATATATGTATTTTTGATATTTACATTAGCATTTTGTGTTGCACTAGCAATGGAAAATCAATATATATAACTTGGTGATATTGATTTAAGTTTTTCTTTGAGAATTGAGTAACCATTATTAGTGTAAGGAATGCATGTCAATTGTTTTTCAAAATGTCTATGATTAAAATAAGTAGCTGCAGCTGTTATTAATCACAAATTTCAAAATTTTCTAAGACACACCAACTGTTTGATGAAATGTCTGTGTGAAAATTGGAAACAACTGCAAGTGTGTTGTGTTAGAGTAATCATGCATTAGCTAATAATTAATTAATCTTTAATTGATTAGTCTAATAATTAATTTATTCTCATGCACTTAAGCTAAACTTAGGAGTAATATACTATGTTAACTAGAGAGCTATTATTAGATCATTTTGTCTCATTGCATGAGATGTTGACACTTGTCATGATCTAATATCTTTATCATTTAGGGTTGCTCCTATATAGCACTCAACCCTCATTGTATTACCATACCTTTGATGCCTTTGATAGACTCTTGAATTCTGTAGTGTTTTCTTGTTGAGGAATATTGCATATTATTGTTTGCAGCTCTTTTGCATGGAAGGTGTCTTTGTTCGTTGTTTGATCCTATGGCTCGTGTTTTTCACAATTCTAACATGGTATCAGACCGTGGATTCAGTGAACCCCTTCTCGATTTATGAGGGTTTTTCTTCAACAAGGGTTACAGGCATCAAATTTGGATTCTCCATTATTTTTATTGCAATTTTTGGAAGTGGACGAATTTTAGGTGCATTTTGGCGCGAAAAGGACCTCACCGTTGGATTCAAGAGGCCAATTCAACAAATTTTGACTATAAATTTGCCTATAATCAGCATCAGGAGCATCTGAGGCAAAAAAAATTAGGCCCCTAAACAACCCTATGCACTAAAAAAATTGAAAAAGCAAAAATAAAGGTTGGCCTTTGATTTTTTAAATTTCTTTTATTTGGAAATTTTAAAAAAACATCAAAAATATTTATTAAAAAAAGCAATTTTTTTTTTTAAGTTTTGGAGTAGGGGAGGGTACCCGAGGTACTTGCTATGTAGGCCTGCGGGCCCGTACCAGCCCCTAGCAGCAATATAAATGCCTACCGATCGGCAGTTCATTGCCACCAGCAATGAATTTAAAAACCTCCACCCAGTGGCCTTCAAATCTTCCGACGGCCAAAAAATAAATTCCCAATGGTTTTTTAAATTGTTTCCAGCAAACCTTTTTTGATGTTAGTTTTCAATGTTCATTTACCGACGACAACTATGTTTTTCTGACAATCGACTTTTTTCGACATGGGAATCAGGAATATTCCAAACACATCTTTTTTCTCGAGGGCCAGATTTGTTTTCTATCAATAGAGAATATTCCCTGGAATATTCTCTCGCTAGCAGCGATTTAGAAACCCTTGTTTCCCCCTGTCTCTGAATCTGCTTGTTTTGTTTGTTTTTCTGAAGTTTTTGGTTTTTTTGACGTTTTTGGGTTTTTTGCTTGAATAATGAAAGAATGCAATTTTGGAAATAAATTGATATAAAATTGCATATAAATTCAAAGAGCTCAGATCTAATACAAATAGGCTCAGATATCGATAACTACTTATTCCATTATTTTTGCCATAACATTTACAATAAAAATCCCTGAAAATACAGGCAAGATCTGATAGATATTATTTAAAAGAACCTGATTTGCAGCTAGCTGAAGATGACTGAAAACTGGTACGGCTGCAATAAATATGCCCTTGTCCCTCCGTCAAATGCCAGAAGATTGTTCCTGAGATGCATGCGCCAACTGGGTTGAAGTCAGATGGCCAAGATGGAAGGCGATTTCTCCTATGCAAAGAAGTATGGCTCTTATTGAATGGTACAGCCAGGTACAGATTTGTACGGCCTTGTAACAGCAGCAAGCAATAAATAAAATGTACGGCCTTTCCTTGGATTGCTAGATCTCAAAGAAATAGGCGCCTGGATAGATGAATCCCTGCTGGAAGATGATTACTCTGAAACCTCTGAAGATGAATGATCTGTGATGCTCTGTAATTTCTTCTGAATGAAGAAATCCCTCTGCCTGGCAATAAATCAGGTGATATCTCACACCCTCTGAACTGCTTTCACTGGAGATGGCTCGTTCCCCAATGCTCTGAGACTGAAACCCTAGGCTTCCGTGCTCTGACGAAACTTGATCAATTTTCAATTCACAATAATCATAATGGCTCGATTTTCAATGCAATACCATATATTCTTGAGAAGTGCGAATTCCACAATAATAGGGATCATTTAATAATTCGACTTCTTATTCTTTTAATATTTCAATAGTCTCAGATGTAATTTTTATAATAAAATATAATTGCCAATTGGCCCCTTCCATGATGGGCTTACCCCTTCATCAGATGACTCTAAGTTATAATATATTAAATATTATAACTTATAACATATATGCTCAAAATAATTAATATTTAATTAAATCAATTAAATATTAATATCTCTCTCAATATTCACCCAATGCACGAGCCGTCTGAAGTGACGAATAAAGAAGTGATCCTGCACGTAATCCATCCATACGCTAAAAATAGCAGGGGTCCCATGCCGAGTGCCAGGCACTGCTAAAAATAGCAACTCAAGCTAGAAGTGTCCGAACGAGCCCGAACGAAGCCAACCCATCACAACCGCAACCAGATCGCTTGGCCCAACATGACCCTATCCAACCTATCACCTAGGGTCGAGGATAATAGGCTAATCCTGCGGCTCGAGAGATGTCAACTAGAAGGGGACATGACATATAACAACTAACAAGGGCCCTTAAGAACCCTCTTTGTGCCCTAAAGGAGGTGTTTTTTTTTCTTTTGGCCATAACTTGGGCGCATGATATCAAAATTGGGCAAACAAGATATTGTCAGAAAGTTGGTTCTATCAACTTTCCAGTGGTATGGGTCTCATCACCATTTTTTGTTGTTAGTGCATTCTATAGCCTGTTGAAGTCAAAGGTGTTGTTTTCAGTCCCGAGGTCATAACTTTTGACCTATTTCTCCATTTTTTCACGATTCCAATGATGTTCAGACAGTCTCTCAGAGCTCTTCACAACCATCCATGCCATTTTTCCAAATTTCTCTCCAGGTACATTTTATTCATTTTTTTGTGTTTTCACATTCTGGTGAATTACTTGGACCTCTTAGCTCCTGGAAACTTTTCGTTTGTGTGGGATGACTCATTTTTGGCTTTTCTATATGTATTTCCGGTGTTCTATCCTATTTGGGCATTGTAGACATCTTTTTCATGCACATTCTCTTTCGTAGACGCGCTGAGATAAAGTGCCATTCTGGTGTATATTTTTTGGGGATTTTACACATCCTGTTGTGATTTTTGTACTCACACTATGATATAAAGTGCCATGGGGGGATTGATGTTTGCCTTTGGTTTTTCATCACACCTTTGTTAAGTGAGCGTCCCTTCCACGACAACATTGAATCCTAGTGATTCTTGCCTCATGTGTGTGTGTGCCTTAGTTTGCACACCCTTTTATTTGTAAGTTGTTTCTCTTGCATGCACTTGTTGATTTCACACAGTTTCAGTGTACCTGTCTTAGCTCTCTCTTCCCGCATTATGGGGGGGTTTCTACTGTTGGTGCTAATGCTTCCTTGGTTTCACATTTTGGTCTGATCTATGAATCTAGTTCTTGTTCCTATGTACTAGGCGGATGCAGCATACATGAGCGGTTGGTTACCCATGCATTTCGATGAGATGGAGCATTTACCATATGGATACTCTTACATTCCTATTTCTAAAGGTTATTCATTTCAGCACTATAGTAGTCATCATTCAATAGTTCTCTACAGCTTCTTCATGCTTTAGTGATGTTCTACATGTTCCTCTCTTTTTTGGGACATTGTTTTGGTTGGAGGCTTCTTAGTCCTTCACCTTGATTTGGAGGCTTCTTCAATCCTTCATTCGCTTTTCTCTCTTTTTAGCTTGTTCCAATTCCTTGTCGGTTTAACCTATTAGCTGACCCTCATAAGCTAATGCAAATGGTTAGAGGGTCCTATTTGGCAGAGATCGGAGTGTTTTCTTCTCCAGAGCTCAGTTTGGTTCAGGATTGACTTTCGTTTGGTGATTCAGGACTCAGTTTCACACACTTACTATTTATAGTAAGTAATCAGGTCAGTGGAGTCCAGTGTCACTATTTATAGTAAGGCACCTAGATGTGTTGTGGAAGCAGCGTCGATCCCAATTTTCAATTGGCCTAGCAAAATAAGGATTAATGTGCAAGTTATATCATTTAATTATTATTAAAGGGGACTTTAATAATAATTAATCATTAAAAGCATATTATAAAGTTATATTATAACTTTATGTCTAAAGGGGGCCATTTAATGACTTAAAACACATTAAACGATTAATTAAATAAGTGCCCACTTTGAGGAGTTATTTTATAAAGTTTAATTGCACATGAAATATATTTAATATTATTTTAAATGATTAAAAAGGAGACCTCTAGAGGATCGACTTCTTCTTGAGAAATTATAAAAGGGGATCAACCAAGGCTATTGGATTCATCCAGGATTTTGATAATTGGTTTTGAAGAGTTTTACTGTGGAGAAGAAGAAACCTAGGGTTTCAGCCTTTTCTGCCATTATCAGCTTTGGAGAGCATAGCTGCTTCGAAATTTGTGCATTCTAAGGTTGTGAAAGATCTTCCGAAGGTGCCTGTGAGATTGGCTTCATCCAGAAGTCAACATTGTGCTTCATTGTAGGACTAATCAATGGTTCCTGAGAATATTAATTTGCAGATCAAAAAAAGAGTTGAAGTTTATCATTGAAGTCAAAATCAATTTGAGGAGTAATTTCAGTCTTGGCTCCTTGACCAGTTTCAGACTTGATCATTGCTTGGAGGATGACTACTTGGCAGATTGGAATTATTTTGGACAGGTCGATTTTATGAATAATATTGCTTCCAAGAAGCATAGCCTAACAGAAAAGAAATCGCAGTCCATAGAATAAGCACGTGTGGGCAGCAATGTGGATATTTTGAAGAAGAAAATCGTGGGTTTCATCAAGGAGAAATCGCTGCAAATTCTAGTTTGGAAAAGCACTGCTGGTAGATGAAATCATGGGTCTCTTCCAACCTTATATTGACTGATCTGAGTGTCAACCTTTGAAGTCAGGCAGACCATGGGTTTCATGTGAGGAGAGGCGCTGATATTGGAAGAAGAATCGTGGGTTTTAGCTGCCATCGATTGACTATTCTGGGCGATTTCTATCAGTAACCTGATGTAAGAAGGTCGTGGAACATTAATACCTGTAGCAGAAGTTAAATCAGCACTAAAGGTGCCTTGGTATGAAGAAATCACTGCCTTTGTATGAAGAAACCGATCAGGCTTCAAGGAGTCAATCAGCTGTTACATATATCAGGTTCTTCTATTGCACTTCATATCATTTAGATAGGCTTCATTACATTATATCAGTTGTTGTACTTGCATTCATTCATGATCAGATGTAGGCCAAGAATCTTGGCAAATGCACTCAGTTGTAACCAGCAGATTGTATTCAGTGTATACATTCAATAAAGAGGAATAAGGTTACATCACAATTGTTACTCACTAGTATGCAAAGCAAATGTTTGGATTAATGCCCATTAAGCTGTAGGTGCATTTCTCACATCATTTCAGATTGCATATAGGTATAGCATTGCATTCCCTTTATTTCATTCATTTAAATTATTCCTTTGCAATCATCAAGAACAAACCAAAAAAAAATACAAAAAAGCACAAAACTATCATCGGAAAGTGTTGAGTTTCAGTTGGGGAGAACTAGGGTTCTTACACTTTTGGAGAGGAGTTTTTCCCATGCGGTTTCTCCTTTTTTTCCAATTGTGAGAGATTAGATTGTTTCTACATGGGTACCTCACCAGGCCTTATTTGTCGGGACCCGTCATGCATTCTCTTTTTTAGGGTTTTTAGCTACTCCCTTAAGTTCATCTTAAGGGGGGGTGTTAGAGTAATCATGCATTAGCTAATAATTAATTAATTAATTATTAGTCTAATTTATTCTCATGCACTTAAACTAAACTTAGGAGTGATTTTCGATGTTAACTAGAGAGCTATTATTAAATCATTTTGTCTCGCTACATGAGATGTTGACACTTGTCATGATCTAATCCCTATATCATTTAGGGTTGCTCCTATATAGCACTCAACCCTCATTGTATTATTATACCTTTGATGCGCTTGAATTTTGTAGTTTTTTCTTGTTGAGGAATATTGCATATTATTCTTTGCAGCCCTCTTGCATGGAAGGTGTCTTTGTTCGTTGTTTGATCCTATGGCTCATGTTTTTCACAATTATAACAATATCAACCTTTTTCTCTAGGTAAATTTAAAAAGGAACGCCTCTAATTTTATTCAACATGAGAGTGAACCACCCCAAAAACCACCATTGTACAAATTGTAAAAGCAAAACATATTGTTCAAATTAATTTAATTTTTGTTTACAAGGAGCTTCCCTTTCTAATTCAATAAACAATTCTACCAAACATTTACTCCACTTTGTGTCACACTCAAAGACGTGAATTAAAATGCTAATAATAACAATGCTATTCAAAAGGAAGCTGCCACAATTGGAAGTTTAGTAGATTCCTGGAGGAAGTCAAGCAACTAGGTAAGAGTTTTAAGGAGGTCTTATATTCCCAATCTAGGAGAAAAGTACATATGGGAGCTAATTATCTAACTAGTTATATCATAGATAAAGAGACTATCACAAAATTATATAGCTGCCATCATTCTTCTAGGGGGATCAGGGAATTTTTTTAATTTCCTACCCCCTAGCCTTTATACTTTCACAAGGTTGGTTGGGGGACCATGCCTTGTTGCTAGCATGGGTTATACAATCGCCATAAGTGTAATTAATTCAAGCAATGCAAATTGATTGTTAATGAGTGGAGTTATGAATAGTGATTTTCCCAAGTACTCATTCATGGGAAGAAATATTTATCAAGAAATGTGTTGGAAGTCATTTGTGAAGCTTGGTTATTGCATTTGGTAGCATATCAACCCCTGGGTGTGGCTCTAGTAGTGTGTTTGTGTGTTCCAGGTTTTGCTTTTGCGGGTATGGCCCATTGGAAAAAGCAATGTTGGGGGATCCACAGCAAAATGGCAAAGTGGTAGACAACAAGCTGAAGGCAATCTTCATTTGCAACAATTGGTGGCTCTTGGTTTTATCAAGGGATTGCTCGGTGAGCAGAGTATGGGAAATACTAGGAATCAAGGTCTATAGCATCTATCCAAGCAGATTTCATTTCAAAACTGTTAGTGAAGGTTCCCATGCAAGTTTGAGGTTATGGTTATTGTGTTTGTTTTTTCCTAAGCATTTTGGCAGCATGGATTTGGTAGTGGAAGAGGAAGGAGTTGTAGAGCCAATCGTGAAGATCAATAGATAGAGCGGGTCCAATCTAAAAAAGTGCAAACACAATATGAGAAGGTAGTCAAAGAGTTGGACCCAACTATGATCTGTTGTGAATTGTGTGTGCTTAGGTCTTTCAATGGGACATTGTGAAGGTGCTGAAATGTCTTATGGTAACCCATAACAACAGTTACTTGGAAGTCGAGCGATTTCACAATTCTAGTATGTGTGGGAATGATATTCAACATGCCAGGCAACAAAAGGAGGTGAAACACGGAGCAAAGTCCCCTCCCTTGACGTAGCTGCTCAAGATTCCCATGCAATGGCAAGTGAGCAGCATAGTGGTGTTTGGGTGGAAGAAGTGGTGGGTTGGAAGGGAGAAGCGAGCACTGGAACGCATTGATGGGGTGGACTCTAAAGGGTCTGTTAGAATCTTTTTTTTTTGTTGGGCTGGTTTCCTTTTGGTAGGCTGTTGTAGGATGTTTGGGTAAATCAGCTATGCTGATTTTTTGTATTGTCTTTTAATTCTGCTAGTCTTTATGTGTTTCTTCATACAACCATTAAGGTTGCTTTTTGTAATAGCAGTTTATGGTATGCGTTTGTTTCTCTCCAAGGGCAGGGACCCCAATAGATCCCCAACTACTTAAATCAAAAAAAAACAGTTGGTCAAAGACTGTTACTATTTCCTTTCGTGTTAATGGTTTCTATTGACTAAGTTCAAATTTTGAATGTACTCTTTCTTCCATAAACTGCATGGTTTTCTAAATTTTGTTCAGTTTCTATCTCTTGTCATGCTTCTTATCGCTCATGTTCACTTCCTCAATACTTATTTACTCCCCTAATACATCTATTCACATGCATCATGCAATATATAGTCATTTACATTCAATTTCATTTTAATAAAGGAAACATATAGGAGGGTTCAGTACCTTCAAATGAAGTGCGATCCATTACTGGAATATGCAGACATCGAACCTCAAACAGTCTATATCCCAAAAAAAATCATTTTGCAATTCCCAGTATCATAAGACACAAAAATTTCACAGAAGGATATTATGTTAGGACTCTTCTATTAAATTCCATTTCAGCTTGCTTTGATATTGAAGATAATATACTTAATAGTTACTCACTCTCCAAGATGCTGATGATGTAAGCTCAATCCTAAGCCTGTTCCATCCATACCTGCAATTTATAGATGCGTCACAAAATGCACAGGAAACAAATCTCTGCCTTTAAAAATTCTAGCTGCTAAGATATTCAATTATTGAATTTTCACAAAAGGAATGATCTAAAAGCTGGTCAAACTGGTCATGAGTGACCTCTTTCCCTATGTTGGCAATTGTTTGAATCTTGTGAGAGAATTATTAACACCAGAAGCTCCTTTCCTGATGATACAAATATGCAGTTTCATCTAGGGTCTGCCAAAACCTGTTTAATACAAGGAGCCTTTTCTTCATATTGTATGACTTGTATGTAATGTCCCATTTAATTTCTAAACGTCTGCAGCCTATTCTTCAAAAGAAATCAATAAAGATAACTAATATTACACCAAAATGGCATTAAATAAAGATTAAGTTGTTACGAATGGTCAACCAGCATATGAAAGGTTGTGTCCCTTAAGTAAGATACTAGAAGGAAAGGAATGGGAGGAATTATTACGACTGATTACAAGTAATAGACAGCAGCACTAACAAATTGACTTATTTAAAAATTAAATTATTATTCTCCAAGTGCAGCGATGAAGAGTTGTAACTATTCAGGTGAAGAGGTGTGACTCCCTCAAACTTGAGATATAAAAGGGAGTGCTTTTCATTGTGAGGAAATCATGAATGCGGAATAAATCTATCAATCAATTTGGAAATAAAGTATTATTCTCAAAAGGTAGCCATGAAGGGTGGTGACTCATTTATTATGAAGGGAGGTGACTCCTTCAAGAAATGGATATAAAGGGTAAATCAGTTCACTGGCATTCAATAAGCAATCATCACTCATCTATCAAGGAAGTGGATTGGAAAAAAGAGAAAAAAATAAGAAATTGGAATATAAGAGATCTATTGAAAATAAATATTGTTCTAGGAAGAATATTATTGGTAAGTAAGTTTTAAATTATAAATTAGGAATAACTATATAATGATATTTTATTACCAATTAATATTGTAGATTCCTTTAGCAATCTATTTTGAATTTATAAAAGTGTTTTGCAAATAGGGAGGCTGATCAACCTTCCGAGTTCATGAGAGATGAAGTATCGGCCTTTGCTTCATCAAGTACACCACCCCCGAGATGGAGCACTCGTGGGGTCG
The DNA here is from genome assembly GCA_007258455.2 of Sequoia sempervirens. NCBI lineage: Eukaryota > Viridiplantae > Streptophyta > Pinopsida > Cupressales > Cupressaceae > Sequoia > Sequoia sempervirens. The sequence goes on along the minus strand of VDFB02287803.1, from coordinate 4,270 downwards.
GGAGGCATATGAGTGCTCTTAGGCTTGTTGAGGAAAACAGTCTTCATGCATCATATCAAGCACGCCACCCTCGAGATGGAGTGCCCGTGGGTTGAGAGATGAATGAGTGCTCCCAGGCTTGATCAAGGAGGATGGAGCACCTCCAAGGTGGACTGAGGGATGGAGTGGACCTGAGATCCTGCCATGTTCATGGGTCAGAAGGCGGATGAGTGCTCCTGGGCTTGAGGGACTTCTCAAGTACGCCACCCCCGAGATGGAGCACTCGAGGGCTAGGAGGTGTATGAGTACTCTTGGGCTTGAGGGTCTTTTCAAGTACGCCACCTTGAGATGGATGGACAAGGATCCACCCATGCTCTTGCAATACAAGGACAACCATCCTTGAGATTGCAGTTTGCAAGTACTTCAAGTGAATTCCTAATATGATTGGCTATAGGAATATGCTTTGGAATAACCATTAATGATGTTAAGAATCTAAGATATTTTGAATCCAAATGTTAATGATGCTATGAACTATAGATTTAACTATTATGATGTTTTACTTTTTAGCTATGATGTACTGCTCTCAATATTATAATATTTTATCTATATAACCATAAAATTTATACTTGTTATTACTAATATCAGTTTTTAGTGATTATTATTGTTTTGCAGGCCTAAATTTAGGAATATCCCAAAAGGGTACATTACATCGTAACTAAAACATTCACCCAACTCTGTCCAAACACAATTGATCATCAATAAAACAAAAAGCACATAAACTTTTTATATTGCAACAAATGCAGAATGGGTATTATAATGAATTGTTTTCTTTCTAAATTATCACTGCAGTGATGAATGCACCTTATGTTCAAAGGATGGCGCTCAAAAGAGCTTCTGTTATTTTGATTTATAGTTATGTATCTCTAGGGTCATAAGAAGCATTTTGAAGTATTTTGAGAACTCGTCCAATTATCCTAGCTTCAGGATGTTACATTTTGGCATGTTATACCTCACAAACCACACTAAAACATTGACAGCCATTAGTTGCAAATGCGGGCTTAAGCCCTGACTCAAGCTTCGGGATGTTACATTTTGGCATGACATACCTCACAAACCACACTAAAACATTGACAGCCATTAGTTGCAAATGCGGGCTTAAGCCCTGTCTCAACCTCTAAATAACTCAAGCCTCAGAATCAATAGCACCTCGAGATGAGGAGGACCCCATAGTCCTACACTCGTCTGCCCAACAGTCCTCTATTAGCCAATACACAATTGGGTATAGCAAATCTTCTTTTCAAGAAGTAAGATTTGAGCTGTTATCATTGGCACAACTAGGACCATTTCTTGTGTGATTTGGTTGTTAAAATTGTCTGGTTTTTTGCAAATAGTCGAACTCGGACATACTAATGAGAATGGAGTAGAGTTTGAAGCCTAAGCCAGCTTAACATAAAAAATTAGTTGCTAAGCGAAACATTTTAAGCTTTACCAGGCAGTGTATTTTCAACATTTTCAGGGCATCAATTAGAAATTTATTTAAGAGATAAAATCACACAGACAGCTTACTCTTCTTGTTGGAACAGAACTCAAAGTGCTTAAAGTACTAGTATGGCTGATGACAGTTGGCATACTCATATATCCAAAAACACAAGAAAATCTTATGGTGTGTGGCAGAAAATTTTCTATCAAATATCAAAAAACCAAAAAAAATAAAAAATCCAACCACTTTTAATAAAGAAAAGATACAAAACTACGACATTAACACAAACAGAGACATAAAATATGAATGATGATATATCTCATGAAAAAAACAAAATACGTTTGGTCAGGGTCAAGGGGTTATGGTGTAATGTTAATAGAATAAACTCTAAATGCATGATTCTGGTTCAAATTCTTTGAAAATAATAAGGCAACCCATAACTCCATCAAGCACTTGGACAAAGTTGTGTCCTGACAATTATAACACCTGGTCCAAGATTTATCAAGAAAAAGAAAACCAAAATGCATTGGCATCACAACATGTTACATTTTTATATCATATTACAAGATTCACCTTACCCACCCAAGATTAGCCAAAGAAAAAATAACAAAATATATTGATTTAACATCACCTCAATAGCAAAAACATATAACCTCAGCCTGAAATTCACCCAAAAAAGCAATAAGAGAAAAATACATTTATATAAACTAACCCGTAACTTACTATGGGAAAAAACCAGTGAAATATATTGGTAGAACCTTACCCAAGATTTTCCTAACAAAACTGCAAAATACATTGATATAACCTCACACGGGATTTATGAATTTAAAAATAACAAAATACATTCATAAAAAGAAAAAAATAGCAAAATACATAGATTTGACCTTGTCCAAGATTTGTCAAGAAAAAAACAACAAAATAAATTAAGTTAACCTTACCCAAGATTTACTAAGAAAAATAACACAACAAAACATGTTGATATAACCTCACCTAAAATTATCAAGGAAAAAAAAGTGCAAAATACATTCAAATAACCTTGCCCAAGATTCTCCAAGAAAAATAAATGCAGAATGCAGGGATATAACTTCACCCGATATTTACCAAAAAAATAGCAAAAACCATTGGTAAAACTTCACTCAGAGATTTACCAAGAAAAAGAAAATCAAAACACATTCATATTCAATGCATATCTGTGAGGTAAGGAACTCCAACTGCTAAGATGACTAACTCATAGAATATCTAGAAAATGTTCAATTATCTAGAGGTACTCAAGTAAGGAATGAGGTCAAAGTGCAAGCGGAAGATTTAACAAGAACCAGATAACCATTTGCTTTCCGATAGAATAAGATACCATGTTTCCTAGGCCAAAATTTAGATAGAATAAGATAACCACTTTTCTGCACCCAAGCTTTAGATGAAAAAGGAATAGCAAGCAAAATAATATATGTATACACATTGATATACCTCCAACATAAAGTTTTTTTCCTTACAACCATGTTTAGTTTCTTAATCTAAGCAAACTAGAACCTGGAAGATACAGAAGCAAAGGGGCATTCGGAGGAGGTTTTCCACAGTTCAAAGGAGTGAACCATCTGGGAGGACCGCTGTCACATTTTATCATCTCCTTAGCCTGTTCCAGAATCTCATCGAAGCTCACACCTGAGCACTTCACAGAAAATTCATTCCTTCTAAGACCCAAATAGTTTCTTCTTTCAAGTCTAAATGTTTCTGCAGACTTGAACTGCTTTGAGAATTTTGTGAACACTGTTCTGCAGTTAAAATGATTTGGGTGTTCATGATTGGGGTATGCTCTGAAACTACCAAAAACATGGGAAAACATGGCCATTGTTGTCGCCATGTCTTCTGATCTGCGATTTCAGACGCGGTACAAAAGAAAAATGAAGAGTCGGCGTGGGAAATTATAGTCAGAAGCGTGTGGGAAAATACGCTGACCCACTTGATCTCCATTTGTCGAATCCTCCCCACAAAATGACAAGAACAACCAATTAAGAAACTAAGAAGTCAGAAACCAGATGCCTGTATTTGACTGAGAATATGTTGTTTATGGAATGAAATGTGAACGATTTTAATGCTCTATGAGACGAAGGGCCGTTATAATAGGAATAGCACGGAATTTAATCTAGGAAAATGACAGGCTTGCAAAAGTATAAATTATTTTTAAAATATATTTTTTTAATGGGGTTTCGGTTAAAAATTTTGTTGTTTTATTTTTTTAAATAAAGTATTTAGTTTGTTTATTATTACATTAACATCAAGTTTCCACAGTTTCATAAATCAACCTTCGGATCAAATTTCATGATCCATCATTGGAATAATATGCATGCAATCCGAGAGAGGAAAAATCACACAGTTTCAATGTAGAAAATTAACAATTGATTATTACATTATTTTTGTAGTTGATATTAATTTTATTATAAGTGGATTATTTTATAATATAATATTATTTTGTTTTTGTCATTTTTTTGGTCTTTGTCATTCTTTTGTTTTTTGTCATTTTTTGTTGCAAAATAAGTAAGTTTTTTTTTTCTATTCTTTTTTAGATATTGTCTATTTATAGGCCTAACAAATGTCAAGCTAGTCATTAACAAGGTCATCAACATTTTTACTTTCCATTTAATTATTTTTCTTAAATAAGTTTTTTTTCTTATAGTTTTATGTGAGGTCAAATATTTTGATATAGTAAATTTTCTTTCTACCATTTGCTTTGTCTATATGTAGCTGTGAATTTTTTAACTTATATATTTTTCTTATATTTCATTAGTGTTTGAATGCTCTTCTATATTAATGTAT
>VDFB02287802.1:0-89379 GCA_007258455.2 Sequoia sempervirens | reverse complement strand
GTGATATTGTCCCGGAATATTTGCTCCATCACTTCAAGTCCTCCCACCTTGGCCTTGGTGTTCATCCTGCAAAACAAAAGAGAAGGGCATCAAAACACTTTATAATATAAACTCACTTCACTTACCTAATCTCCATACTCCGATTTCCAAGGTCTGGTTGATCTCCAAATCTGATAAAATTCATCACTTTCTCTAGCACAACTTTTGCCTTCTTTATAACTTTTCATCATGGGTACGTTTAACATCCATAGGCTAGGCGTATATCATCTTGATGTTTTCATCTTCTTGCCTTAGCCATTTCATTCACCTATCTTATCCATCTTCTTTTAGGAGCTTGACACTTCATCTTGAGGGCGTATATTCACCTTGTATTCTGAGTTTGTGCCTTAGAAACTTTTTCCATTTCTGAGGGTATATTTGGAGGGGCTATCTCTGCATCTTAGGCCTTAGAAGATTTTGTCATATACTCCACCTACTTCATTTTTCCTTGCCTACAAAATTTTCCTTCCTCTGACATTTTTTTAACAAAGAACAAACTTAGGCATTTTTTTGTTTTTTATTTTATTCACCTGTCTAGAAGATTTTATTTCCCCAAGAAATTTTTTTATCAACCAGGCACCCACTTAAAATCTCCACTTTAAACTCATCAGGTAAGGAGAGAAAAGTTTCAAGATTATTCCCCTTAGAAAATATCCAAGACCCACAAAAAATTTCCCTTCAAAAAATGTAATATTCATGTGTACACATACGAAGGGGTACATTTAATTTTTTATTTTCCACCTTAGAAAAATATTTTCCACTAAAGTTCATTTTTATTTTTTTTACTTCTCTTTTGGGCATGCTTCTCCTATTTTGACACTTCGAAAATTTTCTAACTCATTCTCCTCAAGCTGGGCGCATTTGAGTTCCTCTCCTGCCATTTGCAAACACTTAGAAGAATTTTGAGGCAACATCTTATCAAGGGCGCATTTTCAAGGTGGTCTTGCCAAATTCCTACTTGCCTTAGAAAATTTTCAAACACCTCATTCATGAAGGTCACATTTAGGGGTTGGGGGAGGAATTTTCCAACACTTAGACACATTTCACTCCTCCATCTTGTAGAGGGCGCATTCCAAGGGTGGTACTTTCAATTTCAACACTTAGATAATTTTCCATCTCCTCCATGTTGCTAGGGCGCATTTGACCCTCTCAGCTTTCAATTTCGCTGACTTAGAAATTTTCTTCACCCAACCTCCTCTCAATGACACATTTAGGGGGGGATACTTCCATCTCATATGCCTTAGACAAACTCCAACTTCTTCCTTGATGATGGCGCATTTGGAGCCATGTGCTTCTTGCAAGTTCGACACATTTCAGGGGTGGTGGAGGAATTTCAATCACTTAGAATTTCTTCCATCTGTATCTCCAACTTGGGCGCATTTGCTAGGGGGCGGAGGAATTTTCACTACCTTAGAATATTTTCAACCTCCCTCATTGAGCATGGGCGCATTTGGGTCCTGTCAGGGAATTTTCAAAAACTTAGGAACTTTTTCCTCCATTCTTCTTCAACATGGGCGCATTTGAGGGGGTCTACAGGAATTTCAACACCTTGGAGAATTTTCATACCACCACCTCTAGCAAATTTGGGCGCATCTGGGGGGTGAAGCAGGAAATTTCATGACTTAGGAGTTTTTCAACCTTCCTCATTGAGCATGGGCACATTTCAAGGTAGCTGCCTCTAGTTTTCACTTGCATGCTTTAGAATTTCCCTCTGACTACTTAGCCAATTTTAGCCCTCTTGCCCTTGTTTACTATTTTTAGTAAATTTCCTGATTTTCACACTTCTGTAACTCCATTCGTTTTGAAATTCGCCTGACGTGATCCTCATGGGTTATCTGACCTGTTCACACTGGTGCCTCGTGCTGACCTGCTATTTATAGCCTGTTTCAGAAGTGACTTACTATAAATAGTAAGTGTTCAGATTGTGTTCAAATTTTACGAGTGGACAACTTGAATGATGCTGATCACGATAGGATACATCAGTTTTCGGAGATTCTGGCTTTTTACCCCTCATTTTGAGTTCCAAAGCTGGAAACCCTAATTTGACTTGCATGTGGCTCAAATGACCTCCGTTTGACCCCGTTTTTGTTGCATGTCGCTTTGTTCGTGATACTAAAGTGCTAGGGAGTTGTTGGAGTGATTCTGCTAAAGATAGTAAGTGTCTGAAAAAGTGACCAATCAACTGTCGAATGAGTTTGCATGTCACACTGCCCGAGGGATCTCAAAAAACCCAGTAAATTGGTCTGCATGTGAGCACTGGCTAAAAATAGTAAGTTCTTGAAAAACGATCAACTCTGCTTTGCATGTTACATCGTTGCGAAGCTCTCGAAAAACCCATAAAGAATAACCTGACATGCACTGAAAAATCTTGCATGCAAACCCTAAAAATAGCCTCCAAAGTCAAAATTGTTGAAAGTCATCATCTCAACCTGCATGTTACACCATCGCGAAGGTCCCGAAAAACCCAGAAAGATTCTCCAAACATGCATTGGAAACTTCAACATGCAAACCCTAAAATCTGCTCTTGAAAGTGATACTTGCTAAAAATAAAAAGTTGTCTGAATATGCTCAAATTTTGCAGGCAAGTAGCTCAAAGTGCTTTGAACGCAATGTAACAGATAGAATTTCAAAAGTGCTAAGAAAATGCTCCCAAATTGAGCACTTACTAAAAATAGTAAGTTGTTAGAATTCAGTGAAAATTCAGTGCAAACCTGTCGGAAGCCCTCTGACAGCAATGCTAAACTCAGATTTCAAATAGCCAACTCAAATTAATTTCAACCTGGCCTGAAGAGTGCAAACCCTAATTTGACAGACTTAGCCGAAATTTCAATTTAAGCTCAAAGATGAGCACATCCCCTGGATAGACAAACGGGACAGAGAGAGACAGTAGCAAAACGACCCAAAAACCAAGCCAAAAGACCGAACGGAGCAAAAAATAGGGGGTCCACATTTTGAATGGGGTGATGTGTGAAAAGGTCACAACACATCCCCGCGTCTCAGAAACATCCCCGTCTCCGAGACGGCTTGTTTTTTGAGGGGGACGCATCCCCGTGGAACTACGCTTTTGTAGACTTAGTTATTGTTGATAGAAGAGCACCGCCTACTAGAGATTAGATGTAGGAAAATTAGAATATTATGAAGGCATTGAAGAAAATATCCAACAAGCTCAGAACCAACAAAAGATGTACGTCGATAGACACAAGACACAAAGGATAATTAAGATTGGTTATTTGTTGTTCTTGCAGTTGCAGCCCTATAGACAATCCTCACTTAAGAGGAGTGGCACTAAAAAATTAAAACCAATGTTTTATGGACTATACAGGATCATATAGAGGATTGGGGGAGTTGCTTATGAGTTGGAGCTTCCAAAGCACAGTAAAATTCACAACGTATTTCATGTTTCATGTCTTAAGAGGGCAGCATATCATTCCTTTTGCAAAGTTACCACCCTTGGATGAAGAAGGAAAATTGATCTTGGCTCCAAAAGCTATCATTGATACTTAGGAAAGGAAACTCAAAAATAGGAGCATTTTAAAGTATAGTTGGCACACTCGCCAAAAACTCGCGTGTTTTTTGTTTTTTTTAAAAACGAGTATTTACGGAAAGAACTCGCCCCCAAAAACTCGCCATTTTTTTGCAAAAAACTCGCCCTTTTTTGGAGAGTTTTTGTCAAAAAAACGGTGAGTTTTTAAAAAAAACCCGCGCGATCTGGGTATGAAGCCCACGGCCAGCCAAAAGTGGATTTCATTTGGTTTTTTTTAGTTGTTTTCACTCGTGGCAAAGCAAAAACCCAGTCTAAAACATTTTGCACCAGTTTTTAGTGATTTTGCACCAAGGAGATGAGATTTGAACAAGATTTTCATCGGATTTCGAAGGCAAATTGGATTTCCAGGTAGGTTTTCTGATTTTTCTTGTTCTTTCTTTTTTTTAATTTTTTCTTCATTTTTGTTGATTGTATGTTTAAAAAACATCATGAATCAACTATAAAATAGATTTAAATACATTTATATTGTTGAAAAGAAGATTTAGATTCATCCAAACAAGAATTTGTGACACTTTTTTCTGATTTTTTTACATATTTTACTGATTTTTTCATTTTTTTGAAATTTTCTTCAAACCCTAGTTATTTTTTTTATTTTGATTCTTCTTGTTTGTTGAAAACATGTTTAAAATCATATATTAGCTTCATTTGTTACTAATTTAAAGTAATTTTCAAATTTTTACATTTTTTTCACATTTTTTGTAACCCTAATTTATTATTTTCTTTTATTAATCCATTTTTTTTTTATGAAAATGTTTACAATCTTAGATTAGTTTAGATTTTCCTAATTTAAAGTAATCTATTTTGATTTAATCTAATTTAGCTTGTTTTTAAATTTTCTATCAAAAAACTAATAAGTTGTGCTTTCACTTTTGTGCGTGTAGGTTAATTGATAATGGCTTCTGAATCCGCTTCTACCCCTACCTCAGCCCCATCCGTGCCTGGGAGTGGGGAATATGTAGGCACTCATCCAGCAGGAGCTAGAGATCCTACTTGGAAATATGCATATGAAGGACCGGAACCTGGATCAGTGTATTGCATTAAATGTAAAAATGTATACTGTGGAGGCATCAATCGCCTCAAATACCACCTTGCAGGCATCCCTAGACGTGATGCTAAGGCTTGCATAAACACCAATGAGGAAATAAAAAGACAAATGAATGCAATACTTTCCGCTGCAGAAGAAAAAAAGGTGCAAAGAGCGAGGGAAAAAGCGGCAATGCAAGCTGCCATAGCTTCTTCTCAAGGTGTTGCAGCCAGCTTTGATTCACTGTCAGATGATGATGATGATGTAGTAGCCGGCATAGTGGGCTCTCTTCGTGGTCCACGTGTGCGAAGACAATCGTTGCAACCCACCACCACCTCCATCCCTTCGACTACCTCTGGCTCTAGTAGAGTACCAGGGGTAGGATCCCGATCAACACCTACGGCCACGGGTTCACGCATTGGTGATTTTTTTGTGCCTAGAAACACACCTGGTGCACAACCTTCTTTAGAGGCAACTGGGTGGAATAAGGAGGTGCATGAGCATGCAGATGTTGCTTGTGCTGATTTTTGGTACTTCAACAACATCCCTTTCAATGTGGTAACCTCACCTTATTGGAAAAATTTGGTGACCGCATTGACAGTTGCAGGGAAAGGCTACAAGGCGCCTTCACGCAAAGACTTGAGTGGGAGGTTAGTTTATGTTCTTTAATTTATGTTTTTTAAGTTTAATTTATGATTAATTTAAGCTATTTTTTGGTTGACAAATTAAAATTGTGTGCTTAATTTCTCTTTGTACTTGTACGTTGCTTTCTAATGCAACTGAAAGGGCAAGGGCAGTAATAGAAGAACAAAGAGAAGAATGGAAAAACTATGGCTGCACTATTCTTTCTAATGGGTGGACGGATGGAAAAAAACCGTACCATCATTAATTTTTTGGTTTCTTGCAAAAAATGAGGTGGTGTTCTTGAAATCCGTGGATGCCTCCAGCATAGTAAAAAATGCAGAAAATTTGGCTAGAATGTTGGAGCAAGTGTGCATGGAGGTTGGGCTTGAAAATGTGGTGCAAATTATAACTAACAATGCAGCGGCATATGTGGCAGCAAGAAGAATCCTCCAAGATAAACACCACACAATTTTTTGGACACCATGTGCTGCCCATGTCCTTGACCTTCTTTTGGAGGACATAGGCAAATTAGATTGGGTCACACCGATTGTAGAAGATGGAAGGAGGATCACTAAATATATCTACAATCACCCTTGGGTTCTCAACTTGATGAGGGAGCACACCAATGGGAGAGAATTGGTGAGACTTGGTGTTACAAGGTTTGCAACTATTTTTTTAACGTTGCAAAGCATTCTTGGTGCATTGACGGCTTTGAAACAAATGTTTGTGAGTCAAGCATGGGTAGACTCACCTTATTCGAAGAAGCCAGAAGGAGAAAGAGCTCAAAACATTGTCTTCGAACCCCTCTTTGCACAAAGAGCAACAAAGATTGTGAAGGTAACTTCAAAACTTTGAGTTTGAATCTAAATTCAAATTGAACATTTTTCTTAAAGTTAATGTCTTTCATTGTAAATTTGTAAATTACTAAATTGTAACTCTAATTTTTTTTTGCATTTTTAAATTTATATTGTAGGTGTCAGAGCCCTTGGTTAGAGTGCTCCGCTTGGTGGATGGGGATCAAACCCCAATGGGGTATCTTTATGAGGCCATGGATAGGGCCAAGGAGGCTATTAGAAATTATTATAAGGGGGACAGCCTCAAATTTGATCCCATTTGGGAGATTATTGACAGGAGGTGGAACAATCAACTCCACCAACCTATCCATGCAGCAGGGTACTTCTTGAACCCCCGTTTCATCCATTCAGGCACCTATGTAGATCCTACTGGAGAGGTTATGGAGGGCCTCACTACTTGCATTCAGCGAATGACATCCACACCTGATGAGGCAGACTGCATTGTTAATGAATTACAAAGTTATAGAGAAAAAAGGGGTGCACTCTTCTCTTCAGACCTGGCAAAGAGAATAGTATCTAGGATGCCACCAGGTATAAAATTTGAAATTTACAAGTTACAAAAATGAAAAATTGATACAAGTTACAAGTTACAATTTTCTAACTCTTTTTTTGTTTGTTTTGTAGATGTTTGGTGGACAAATTGGGGTGGAAAAACCCCAAATCTTCAAAAATTTGCCCTCTGTGTCTTGAGCCAGCCTTGTAGTTCGTCCAATTGTGAGCGCAATTGGAGTTTGTTTGAGGCAATCCACACAAAGAAGAGGAACAAACTCGCTCAAAAACGCCTCAATGACCTTGTGTATGTGCAATACAATCTTCGATTGCGCAGAAGAAAGGCAGAGGAAATATCATATGACGATCCAATTGATTTGGATGATATAGATCCATACAATGATTGGACAAGGCGAGGGGAGTAGCCTCCATTATTTACTGAGGATGAGATTAATGATTTAGAGCGACAGGCAATGGAGGAGGGTGGATTTGCATTCTCATTGGACGACCTTGAGGATGACCCTGAGGAGGAGGAGTCATTGCCAGTGCCACCACCAGCAACTGCAAGAGGATCTACATCCAAGATGGAGGTTGAGCCACAAGCACAGCAGGAGCAGACTCCTACGATTAGACCCTCTTCCGGTCCCCTTATTGAGATCTAGACATGGGAAGAGGAAGATGTGATTCATGTGAATTTGTAAAAACTGAAATATATTAATATTTAAACTTTATGTAGTATTTACTTTCAGTTTTACAAAAATAATTTGCTATTTTCATTTTGTTTCAGACTATTATCATATCATCAACGCATTGAGCATTCCACATGAGGATGCCATTTTGTATCCAATTTTCTTTCAAATCAATCAAATATTGCTTGTTTCTTATATGTACTCATTTATTGACTCATTGGATGCATCTTATCTTTGAATTTTGTAAAAAAATGTGTTTTTAGTGAAGTTTAAGCAATTTTTTAATTTCCCGAGTTTTTTGCCGAGTTTTTGCTAAGCCAAGTTTTTCGGGCTTGCCGAGTACTTGCAAACACCGAGTATTCCAACTATGTTTTAAAGTATCTAATTTGTTGGAAGGATTTGCCTCTAGAAGATGCTACTTGGGAAGGAAAGCAAATTTTTCATCACCCGAATTTGCAATTTCTTGAAGACAAGCAATTTTGGATAGGGAGGACTAGAGTATCCCCTTCTTCGACCTAGGTGTTCAAGAAGCATCCCTTAGCCTATTTCATTCTCGTAGGCTAGTTTGGGGCCTTGGAGAGGGAATATTTTCATTAATTAAATTTAAGTTGTCTTACATTATTATTTTTCGGATAACTTTAGTTTTACTTATTATTTTATTTAAAAGATGACCATTTGTGTTAAAGTGACTTTTTAAGGACTCAAAGTGAATTAAAAATTAAAAAGGTCACATTATGCAATTTAAAAATTAAAAAAAATTGAAAGTTCATAGATACGATATAAAAGGAGTTGTAAAAAGGGAAAAGGAACATCTTTGGTCATTTCATCTTTTCTCATCTTTGGAAATCTTTGTTCAACTCAAACCCTAAGGATTATTGGCTTCAAAGAAGGGAATTTTCTTCCTAGTCAATATCGGGTGGATGCAATTAGGATTCATAGTTGCACTGAGACGAAGAAGTGGAGATTTCATGCCAAATTCCAATATTTTACAGATTCATAGGAATTACAAGCAACAAATTTATAGAGGTTTGCAGGCAAAAATAAATTAGTTGAAAATTTATTTTGTGAAATGGATATATCAATTTATGTTCATATCATGCCAATCATTGTTCCATTTGAAAATTTATGCCTTGAATGGTTGGCTGCAACCCCGCAAAAAAGATGCCTGGAAGTTCCTCAAAAAGAAAAATATTGCAAACGCAAGCAAGGAAAAGTCATAACACACATTGAGCTACTGACCTGGGGGGTTGCCGTGGAATTTTAGTTAAGAATGTCACTTGTTTTGAGAGAGTTTGGCAGCGATTAAGACTCTTAAGTCTGTCATACCAAATCAAAAAGGACATGAGGATATTTTAGTGACACCACCAGTTGCTTTTGAGGAGTCCTATTACCTATAGGGCTGTCAAAACATACACCCAGCTTTGGGAATGTTTGGATTTTCCAAAAAAACATGATCACTCACCTTTTTCCCAAGAGTTGTGTGGATTTAGGACTGCTGGAGGATGATGAAAGGTTGGAAAAAGGCTTCACAGCCCTTAAGAAATATAGTTTGATAAATTTTGGACTCCATATCAGCTGCTTCAGCAAAAGAAGGCGTGGACTTCCATACCAAGGAAAACATTCTGACTTTTTTTATGGAACTAGCTGCTAGATGTCAAGGAGGTTGTGGAATCTAATAATATATGCAGTCTTAAAGGTCAGTTTATCACTATCTTTTGTCTCATTGTTGCAGCTCTGCCAGTTAAATAAAAAAATTAAATAAATTACTCTGAATTCAGTCTTTTAAGCATTTTCTTGTAGCAAATTGTTTATTTTTATAATTCTATGATAAGAGCATCATGCCAAACAAACTTTGAAACATTCCACAAGAAAGCAAAAGAAAGAAAAAAAAAATCTGAAAACAGTGAATATCACAGCATTGAACCATTAGCATTTCATCAAACATTTGACCCCACTCAAGGGAAACTTAGTTGAGCTCATTACATAGTGGGTATTAATATGATAAATCATAAAAATAATAAAATTTAAATGATTTTTAAATTTAATAATATATAGGTATTAAATAATAAATTTATATTATATATTTATAAATATATATTATATATTTATAAATATATATTATAAATATATAAAATTATAAAATAAGTATATAGAAATATAAAATAATAATTATATAATGGATAACCTAAAATGTATTAAATATAAATTATATCTTTATTTATATATAAGATAATAAATATTTATTATATATTTATATATAATAATATATGATTAATATCTAAATATAAAATAATAAATATATATTAAAATAATGAACAAAGAACCATAACCAACAAAGCGCACGCACAGAAAAATGAAAATAAATCAGAAAGTTCGCGCGTCGTCCCGTGCCCTAGCCGCGTCGCGTCGTGCTCAGTACTGGAAATCGCTTCTCAGAAGGGTTTCAAAAGAAATAAAAACTAATGTTTTTTTCCTTTGCTGCGTTTTTATGCCCATTAAAACCGAATTTTGGCCCTAAAACGCGCGCGTTTTGGCGCGACATACACAGAAAAATCGCTGCAATTTTTTTTAAAAGTCAGCTGCTAGTATTTGGGCGATTAAATCGCCATCCATTGCTGTGTGCGATTACTCGCGATTTGCGCAATTTTTCTGCGCGTTTTTCATCTATGGTTTATACCATATCAGGGAAACGTCTCCCTCATGGAAGGAAACGGCGGGGGGACTTGGAGACGGCGGAGGGACGGCGGAGGGACGTTTCCCAAGCGTCTCCCCGTCTCGGAAACGTCCCCGTCTCAGAAACTCCATGTTTATTGGGGGGGACGCGTCCCCGTGGAACACTGATTATTACGGTAAATGCCTAGAGACTGAGAAATTTAACTACTTCACAATCAGTAAAATATCAGAAGACAAAAGCTAGTCATGGATGGACATCGAAAAAAAATTGGCATTAACAAAATTTTCAATTAGTCAGAATTATAGAATTGACCATATTTACTGTTCTTAATCCTATCAAGGTAGTCAATTCTTACCATAAATTCTAAATGTAGAGAATACCCTTACCATTCCTATATAACTTCCCATAAGGAGACTACGCCTCCCTTGTTTATCTATCAAGTAAAGAGCAATAATGGCCCCTGTACACAGATAAGACAACAAATAATCAAGATTTCAGAAATTTTCCTCTACCAAACAGTAGCATGAATTCTTAAACAGCATTATATACCTGCAATATTGGCAATTCCAAGTGCAATACTTGCAACTGTATTGTTGCCGATGCCCACATCAGCAAATGTCAGGGATGAAAAGTAAAGAACACCATTGATACCAGCAAATTGTTGAAGGAAAAAAAGGGTGCCTCCTATAGCAGGAGCTGCAATGAAAAAAAACAAATATATTTAGAGTCTATCTCATCTTCTTTTGAAAGAAATCTTATGAATGAATGGGATTATTTCCAAATTACTTAATACATTGTAATATTTATGTAACCTCTAGCTTTAAGTATTGAAAAATTACAGCTAATTGATAGAAGCGAGTATGGCACTTTGAAATAATCAATACATATTAAGAATATCAAAGAGGATTTTTGTCTGCAAAATTCCATGATTGCTGAAGATTCCTATTACAACACATAATAGGAGGTTTTGGCTTCATGTCCTTGTAATGTCCCCATTTTTGGCGAGCATCAGAGTTCGTAAGAGTTAGCCTATTATGCAACCCTCGTAGGCTGATGGATGGTATAGAGGGTCTAGTTGGAGTTGGCTCAGCTTCAGATTGGCAGTTCTTGATCAGTAGGCTTTCGTTCGGGCTCATTCGGACACTTTTTGCAGAAGTTGCTATTTTTAGCAGTTCTTGGCAGTCAGCGTGGGACCCCTGCTATTTTTAGCAATAGGGATTTGGCAGCGTTCAGAATCACTTCTTCAGACGACAGCTTCAGACGGATTGGGCACCGGATAAATAATGTGAGAGATATTAATATTTAATTAAATTAATTAAATATTAATTATTGGAGTTTATAATATAAAGTTATAATATTATATTATAACTTAAGTGATTTTGGCTGAGGGGTCGCCCAACATTAAAAGGGGCCATTTGACGATTTAATTTATGATTAAAAATTATGCCCGAGATTATTGAATTATTAAAAGAATAAAAGTCGAATTATTTAAAATTCCCTATTATTAAGGAATTCGCACTTTTGAGGAGAATATAGGATTTGCCTTGGAAATTGAGCCATTATGTGATTATTGAGAATTGAAAATTGATCAACTTTGATCTGAGCAAGAAGCTTTAGGGTTTCAAGTTCGAATTCCTTGGGGAACGAGCCATCTCCATTGGAAGCAGTTCAAAGGGTGTGAAATAACACCTGATTTATTGCCAGTCAGAGATTTCTTCATCCAGGAGAAATCACAGAGCTTCAGAGGTTTATTATCTTCAGAGTTTTTATCAGTGTTGCATCCAGAGAACATTCATTCTTCAGGGCGCATCATTTTAGAGGGTTTAGACATTGATTTTTGGAAGGCCGTACTATTGTACTTGTTGCTACTGACAGAGCCGTACCTTCCTGTACCTGGCCGTACCATCTTACCAGGCCGTACTTCATCTTTGAGGAAAGCGCTTCATATTTCATCTTCCAGTCTTTCCCAGCATCGGCGCCCCTGTATCTGGAATCATCTGCAATTAATATTCGGAGGGAGAAGGGCATCTTTAATGCAGCCGTACCAAATCTGTACTTTCAGCTGCTGTAAAAAATACCAGGTTTTTACAATAAAAATCATTATTTTTATATTGCATGTCAGTAGATCATTTTTGTAATCATCCCAGAAGAACAAATAATAGATTGGCATTCGTACTGGCATCAAATACTACTCTTATCAGAGTAGATTTATTTTATTTGAATTTATTTCCAATTCTTTGCAAAATCGCAATTTTTCTTGTATTATCCAAAAACCCCAAAAACGTCAAAAACATCAAAACTTCAGAAAAACACAAAAAAAACCATCAGATTCGGAGACAGAGGGAAACTAGGGTTTCTACAGTGGTATCAGAGCTAAATCCTGCCATCCTAAGGGTTTAGCCATCATATGCAGCCAGAGGAGTTTGGTTCATACAGGTACTATTCTCGCAGACGAGCCTTGATTGAAAGGCAACGAAGTTTGAGCAGGCAGTCAGGTAACATGGCTGACAGGAATGACAGGTCTGATAGAACAATTAATCTGAGAACAGAGATTCCACATAACCACCAAGATCGGGACGATGCAGAGGTTTTGCATGCACTCAGAGATCTGCATGCAGGTCAACGGCAGTCAAATGGTGTATTACAGCAGTTGGCAGTTGCACTTCAGAGATTGGGTACTCCGAGGAGACCGTCACCACATCGTGACGATGACAAGAGTGATGCAGGTTCACGAAGAGCTCCTAGGACAGTGTCACGGACAGCAGATAGGCCTACTAGGCCCACTTTCACGAGACAGGAGCCCGATGAGGCTATAGCAGGTGAGAAGCATGAGGGATTGTTCGCTGGTGCACTTAGGGCAGCGAACGACGAGTGGGAGTTAGCACCACCCGAGGCCAGAGAAAGGATTACCATTGACAGAACACCACAAAACACAGAAAGAGAAGTGATTAGCATGTTCCAGGAGTATAGCATTCTACCTCAGAAAATTAAAAAGGAACTTCCTTTCATGAGTTACATGGATTTGCACCCGAGTCTTTGCCATAAGACAGAGTTTGCAAGGAAGAAATATCTCACTATAGCTCATGAGTTGTTTACACCTGAAAAGGATAGAGAATCTACACATAAGGATGATACAACTCTTCATCAAAATGATTTGGTATCTTCAGATTCCTATGAAGAAATGCAGAAATTTATGTGATGAATTTGATAGAAGTGCTGATTTGATTCAAGAAAACACTAGCACAGCTTTGGGTAATGATTTACCTACATCGTCCTTGCAAGAGGTGACTCAAGAAGTTTCTACCATGGAGGCTACTTCTGATTTTTATGACAGCGATGATGAAACTTCGCGTGAGCAGAAGTCAACAGCGATTTCACATATGCAAAGTAATCCTATTGAGTTGTCACATGAAGAGACTCAAAAGTTGGGTACTAGTGATGCATTTGGTGTTGAGGATTCATGTTATGGTGAGTCTGATTTTCCAGATCAGACCTTTGAAAACAAGCCAGAAGATTCATATTTTGATATGGAATCCCAGGATCGTGTTTCGGATAGGCGTACAGTTACTTTGAGAGTGGAAGTGTGTGAAGATACTGTCATACCAGCAACTTCTACCTTATCAGTTGAGCCATCCTTTGAGGTACAAAACAGCAGTACCTTAGATGTTGAGGTGTGCATGGATGAAAGCACACATGATGCCGCTTATCATGAGGTGAGTGATGACGAATCAGCGTCATATCATAGTGCATACTGCGAACCGGAAAACTTGTATGGGGGTCATAAGCTACAAAATCTTCATCATTTGGTTGGGCAACTACAAGTGAATGACAATATGATTGCCACAACCCTTGAGCATTTTGATGTTGCACGTCAGATGTTGGTTACCTATGGATTGAGTACTCCTATGACAGATGAGCACGGTGATAGCGGTATTTCCCTTGCAGAGATACATGCACTTCGAGAAGCAATTGGAATGATGAAACAAAACTACCTAAAACTACTTGCGGACAGGGATTTCCTTCTCGAGTGGGATTGCATTTGTTATGATGCATTGAAGGGAAAGGAGGAGCAGATCGATGAGCTCACTTATGAGCTCGAGGTGACTATGGACTCATTGCAGAGCACCCAGTTGGCCCTTCAAGAGTCACAGTTACAGATTGAGAGGCTTACCGTGGCGTTGAGTTTGGCACAACCTTCACCATCTTTTGATATAGTTCAGATTTCCATGGCAGCGGTTGGTGAGGAGCATACACCCATGGTTCATAGCAGTGAGGGATATGTTGAGGATGTGGTTACATCCATCACGGTCACAGGTGCAGTTGATACAGAGGGGATGAGTGCATTGGTGGAGAATTGTAGTGAGCCACGCGTTGCACCAAGTTCTCTTGAGATTAGTCCCGCGATAGGTGATGCAAGGCAGATCATTGATAGTTCCTGTGACATGGTTGTTGATTCACTAGAGAGTTGTGTAACAACCCTCGACACTTGTCCATCTTCACAGAAGATATTCAGAGTCTCATCCAATTGGGAGATTGGTACTTATGTTGATTTGTTTCCCTCGCCTGGAAGCAAATCAATCATTTCATCCGATGCAGTTGACTATGATCGGCAGCTGGTTGAGCCAAATCAGGAGTACAATTCAATTTATTATTCCAGCGATTCAAAGATGGATGATTCAGATCAGTATGGAGTGATTGTGCAGTTTGTGAATAATCCATTATTTGAATTTGATGGTGGTTTGATCTATGACAACCCACTCTTCGAGTTGGACGTTGATTGTACTCTTGATATTAGTTCTGGGTTGGGTGATGATCGTAGTGTTTGGGATTGTTCCAGTGCATCGCGATTCCAAACAAGACTCATAGAGGAGTTTAATGAGGTGTACACGGTGAGGAGTGCTTATAGTTTTTTCTTTGATCCACCTGTACATGATTCGTATTCGATGCACCATTCTTGTGCACAGGGTGATTCTCTTGGTGCAGTCGAGGGGAGTAATTCATTACTGTGTGCAGGGTTACCATCTTCACAAGATGGGATTAGCAGTTGCAAGTACTCGACTCAGTTGTTTGTGGGGTATTACTTGCAGGGACAGCAGTCAGTTATCCATCATGCCGATATGTATTTGACAGGGCTTGATACTTCTATGTCGCAGATTGTTCATACGGGTACATGGTTACGGGGCGACTATGGTGTTAGTTGGCATGATGGCTTGGTCCGTTATCACATCCATGAGGGTTTAGCAGAGGACAGGGAGAGATTCGGTGTAGCAGATGCTTCTAGAAGTTTTTATCTCTGCATGACAGGTGGATGTGAATTCATATTGTATTGGGATCCCGGTGGCGACAGTTTTGGCACTGAGTATTTGATGGGTCCCATTGGGTTACTTCACTATTCTCAGCATGGTGAAGATGGAGACAGTAGAGCGCAGTGGCAGCCTGAAGATGACAGTCACGATAGATTTTCACTCTGGGTTTGGGATCCAGGGATAGCTTGCGCAGTTGAGTTTTTGTTGATCATACAAGAGACAGTTCATGATGTGTGGGACGTTTCACAGTTTTTCTTTTGGGCCTTCCGAGGATTGGAGTTTCTTTGCAGTGGAGATTGCTTGGGGACAAGCAATTTCAGGGAGGGCGGACTGTAATGTCCCCATTTTTGGCGAGCATCAGAGTTCGTAAGAGTTAGCCTATTATGCGACCCTCGTAGGCTGATGGATGGTATAGAGGGTCTAGTTGGAGTTGGCTCAGCTTCAGATTGGCAGTTCTTGATCAGTTGGCTTTCGTTCGGGCTCATTCGGACGCTTTTTGCAGAAGTTGCTATTTTTAGCAGTTCTTGGCAGTCAGCGTGGGACCCCTGCTATTTTTAGCAGTAGGGATTTGGCAGCGTTCAGAATCACTTCTTCAGTCGACAGCTTCAGACGGATTGGGCATCGGATAAATAATGTGAGAGATATTAATATTTAATTAAATTAATTAAATATTAATTATTGGAGTTTATAATATAAAGTTATAATATTATATTATAACTTAAGTGATTTTGGCTGAGGGGTCGCCCAACATTAAAAGGGGCCATTTGACGATTTAATTTATGATTAAAAATTATGCCCGAGACTATTGAATTATTAAAAGAATAAAAGTCGAATTATTTAAAATTCCCTATTATTAAGGAATTCGCACTTTTGAGGAGAATATAGGCTTTGCCTTGGAAATTGAGCCATTATGTGATTATTGAGAATTGAAAATTGATCAACTTTGATCTGAGCAAGAAGTTTTAGGGTTTCAAGTTCGAATTCCTTGGGGAACGAGCCATCTCCATTGGAAGCAGTTCAAAGGGTGTGAAATAACACCTGATTTATTGCCAGTCAGAGATTTCTTCATCCAGGAGAAATCACAGAGCTTCAAAGGTTTATTATCTTTAGAGTTTTTATCAGTGTTGCATCCAGAGAACATTCATTCTTCAGGGCGCATCATTTCAGAGGGTTTAGACATTGATTTTTGGAAGGCCGTACTATTGTACTTGTTGCTACTGACAGAGCCGTACCTTCCTGTACCTGGCCGTACCATCTTACCAGGCCGTACTTCATCTTTGAGGAAAGCGCTTCATATTTCATCTTCCAGTCTTTCCCAGCATTGGCGCCCCTGTATCTGGAATCATCTGCAATTAATATTCGGAGGGAGAAGGGCATATTTAATGCAGCCGTACCAAATCTGTACTTTCAGCTGCTGCAAAAAATACCAGGTTTTTACAATAAAAATCATTATTTTTATATTGCATGTCAGTAGATCATTTTTGTAATCATCCCAAAAGAACAAATAATAGATTGGCATTCGTACTAGCGCAAATACTACTGTTATCAGAGTAGATTTATTTTATTTGAATTTATTTCCAATTCTTTGCAAAATCGCAATTTTTCTTGTATTATCCAAAAACCCCAAAAACGTCAAAAACATCAAAACTTCAGAAAAACACAAAAAAAACCATCAGATTCGGAGACAGAGGGAAACTAGGGTTTCTACAGTCCTCAACCAGAATTTCTTACTTTCTAATGCTTGTAAGTTGTAGCTTCTTTTGAACACGATCACACCAATCATTAATTAATATTTCATGTAGTTTGAACCTTCTTCAAACACTACCACACCAATTGATAGATCTTCCTGTAGAACCTCAAGACAGCAGTCCAATCACCCACCTGCTATCAATCTTCAGTGGTGGCTAAAACAAAATGTTTCCATGTGTTCCATGAAAATCCCATTGCTTGAATGTCAGGTGATGTGTACATATAAAATAATTATTTGCAATTATAGATAATTTCAAATTTCTCTACTAATCTAGAGGAGCATAACCCTTCGTAGAGCACCTTAAACATTCATATTTGTACCATGAATAGTTAATAGTTCTTCATGCAATCAATTAGCTAAATGACAACACTAGAAAACATCTTTCACTTCTTTATTGACACAAATTCATATGCATGGTATTTGGGCATGAATCAAATGATGTATGCCTGGCAATTTTGAACATTGCCCTCACCTGACATCATAACTCTCAAGCACAAATTGCATGTAGAATTGTGTTTGGGTTCTAATTTATCATTCAGTCATTAAATAATTTTGTACTAACATTATCATCTACAGCCGTGGAGTATTCTTTAAGCATACATTTGATAAACCATAGACTACAAGAAATAAAATGTGCAACAGAAATAAACATGTTCAGGGTGTCAAAACAAAAAAGTAAAACTAAGCAACAAAGAAACATAAAATATTCATGATGGTTAGAAAAGGAAGGGGTCTCCTCTTGAAATCCCCTTTTCCTTGATTAATTTTCAATTATTTATGAGTTGCGCAATATGTTAGCTGCCCAGTAGCCAAATTCTTACTTTTCAACTACTTTGAAGTTTGAACCAACTTTAACTTACTCATGATTCAACATGAGTCATGACACAACAGCAAACTTCACAAAATTAATTAAAACTTTAGATTTTACATTCCTGAACATAATTATCTCCACCTTGAATCCCACTTTGCTTTTAGTTTTATATGTAGCACCTCAATCTCACTCAGTACAAAGGTAATATGTTCTAATTATTGTCCCACATGATTAATATTCATCAAGCCAAGACATGATTCTTGAAATGCCGAGTTAATCCCAAACTCATTACCTTATATTACAGTGATGAAATATTTACTTGGCATTCTAATATCATTTTTCCCAAGATAATGGATTTTGCCAAGCTCTTGTTAAGCTAAAACCTCTTGTAATTCCCCAAGACATTTCTATAGCCTGCCATTTTACACATTACGTTCTAGGAAATCCACATTGGAGGAATGGTGAACTCTCATTTTTCCTTGGCGTGCAGAACTTTTTGACTTAAGAATATGTGTGTGTGTGTGTGATAACATGCATTTAGGTGAAGAATACTTATAAGAAATATATCTGTGATACCTGTTGTGACCTTTTTCACACATCGCCCCATTGCAAATGGGGACCCCCTAATTTTGGCTTTGCTTTTCGGTCGTTTTGTTGTTGTCTCTCTTTTCTGCTGTTTGTCTTTCCGGATGGGCCCGCCATTGAACCTTAACGTGAACTTTTGGCCAAGTCTGAAAATTAGGGTTTTGAACTTTTCAGCCAATTTGAAGTCCAACGAGGTGAATAAATTGGGTTTTGAGATTAACATTGATGTCAGTATACTTCCAACAGGTTTTCACTCAAATATCATCAAATTCTGACTACTTACTATTTTTAGTAAGTGTGCAATTATAGGCAATCCTTCAGCATTTTTGAGATTCCGACAGTCACACTACGTCCAGAGCACATCAAGCTACTCACAAGTTAAATTTGAACTAAAACGGACAACTTGCTATTTTTAGCAGTTCTGCCTTCGGAGGCAATTTTCAGGGCTTAGAGGCAGAGTTTTTCAACGCATGTCTGGAGATTCTTTGTGGGTTTTTCGAGACCTTCGCAGTGATATGACATGCAAAGCGAGACGATGACTTTCAGCATTCGGCCTTCGGAGGCCGATATTAGGGTTTGCATGCAGACTTTTTCAGCGCATGTCGGCATATTCCTTCTAGGTTTTCAAAGAGCTTCGCAACGGTGTAACATGCAAATGAAACTGATCACTTTTCAGAAACTTGCTATTTTTAGCCAGTGCTTGCATGTTGAAGATTTTTCTGGGTTTTTCTGGGTTTTTCAGGATTTTTCGGGCAGTGTGACATGCAAAATCATCCAACGGCCGAACAGTCACTTTTCCGACCACTTTCTATTTTTAGCAAGTACCACTTAGACAGTTGTTCAGCACATCAAAACTGCAAACTGATCGTCATGCAACTGAAACGAGGTCAAACGGAGCTCATTTGAGGAACATGCAGAAAATTAGGGTTTCGAGCTTCAGGGCTAAAAATGAGGAATCAGACGTCAAAATGTCCAGAACTGAAGTATCCACCATGATCAGTATCCTTCAGAGAATCTGCTGGAAAAATTTGAAGACAATCGGAGCACTTACTATTTTTAGTAAGGTATTCTCGGCTCAGGCTATAAATAGAAAGTTGATCTCGGGCGCCAGCACAAACAGGCAAATTCACCAACAAGGAGCACGCTGACCAAATTTCAAGTCAAACGGAGCTAAGGAAGTCTTAGAAACAAGCACTTACTAAAAATAGTAAGTCACTTCATAAGCGGCTATAAATAGCAGGCCGACATCAAATCTCAACAGGTACGAGTCAAACATGTGCTGAGGGATCCGTGGCGCGAATTTCAAGACAAACAGAGTTGCAGAGAAAGAGAAATCAGATAATTGCTATTTTTAGCAGGTCAAGACAGAGAAAATTAGGGTTTCCTAAGATCAAGGGCAGAACAGGACTGTCAAGCAAAAATAGCATCCAGTTACGATCACCATGCTTCAGGCATTCAACACATGAAATTTGGAGACTTTCTGAGTAATTTCTATTTTTAGCAGGTTGCTAAAAATAGCAGGTGTAAACAGACATCAGGCACCGACAGCACGATCACACCCCGAAGTTGGAACAAGGCGAAATCAGGCCTTTCAAGGGTCAGAAGTCAATTCAAAGCACGAAATTTGAAGAACTTTAAAATAGCAAATTAGGGCAAGCACGATCAAGTCACTCTAAATTTGACAAATGGCATAAAATTCACTGAAATTGATAAATTCTCAAGTCCAGCTAGTGAAAAATGCCTTTAAAAGCCGAAGGCTGGTTGAAAATCTTCTAAGTGCTACAAATTGGAAGCTCCTATGGCAAAATGCGCCCTTGAGGGAAGAGAGCTTATAAAAAAATTCTCCCAAGTATGAAAATTGGAAGCTCTGGGGTCAAAATGCGCCTTGAGGAGGAGGTAATGGAAATTTGACTAAGTCTGCTAAATTGGAAGTAGAAGGCCTCAAATGCGCCTTAGGTGATGAGTTGACCCTAAAAATTTCTAAGTCATGAAAATTTGATACTCCATGGGTGAAATGCGCCCTTGGAGTGAAAGAGGTTGAAAAGATTCTAAGGCGTGAAAAGTAAAAGCTTCATGGGTCATATGCGCCCTTGGAGGGAAAGTGGCATTAAAATTTTTTCTAAGTATACAAAATTTGAAGCAGGACCCTCCAAATGCGCCCAGCTCAAGGGAGGAGATGGAAAAGGCTTCTGAGTGGCAAAAAGTGAAAGTTATCACCCATGAAATGTGCCCCACCTTGAAGAACTTCAAATTTGCCTAAATGTCAAAATTCAAAACTCCATGATTAAAATGCGCCCTTAGGATTCAAGTCTTGAAAATTGACTAAGGCATGAAATTGAAAGCTCCCCCTTGCATTTGTGCCCTTGTGCCTAGAAATTCAAAATTTGCCTAAGGCATGAAAACTGGAAGTTGGCATAAAGAAATGTGCCCTTGAGGCCAAAAATATTCTAAGTACTCGAAATTTGAAATCCAGCTAGTGATTTGCGCCCTACCTTGAAGAGGATGATGTAAAAGTTTCTAAGGCACTCAAAATTGGAAGCACCATGGGTCAAATGCACCCCTCTTTGAAGGGACTTCAAAATTTCTAAGTACCAAAATTGGAAGCTCAGGGTATGATTTGCGCCTGGCTAGGAAAAGGTTGAAAATATATTCCAAGTCTTTTAAATCTGAAAGTCAAACCTCCTATATGCGCCTGGACTTGCCTGTGGGGGGGCCTTGAAAAATACCAAGTTCCAACACTTGATGGAGAAGACCTCATTTGCGCCCTTGGAAAGAGATGATGATGAATAAAATGTTAAGTGTTCAAAATTGAAAGTGCAACCTCCTAAATGCGCCCAAGGTGATGTGCAGTAGTTGAGAAATTTTCTAAGTGTTGTAAAATGGAAGTGCAAGGTATGAAATGCGCCCAGCTTGTGAGGGTGCAAGAGAGATTTTGTAAGTCACAAAAAATGGTAGGTGACCCTCCAATATGCGCCCATGCTTATGATGGTGAGCTGAGAAACACCCAAGACGTGTAAATTGGAAGCTTGACCAAACAAATGCGCCCAGCAAGGAGTTGACTTAGAAAATTTTCTAAGTGTGAAAAATTTGAAGTAGAGGTCCAAATGCGCCCTTGGGAAAGGATGAAAACAAGTTGGTGAATTTGATCAAGTGATGGAAAATGAGACTTCAAGGGGCTAAATACGCCTAAGTCATGGGGGGGGGGAAGTCCTTGAAATTTTCTAAGTTATGAAATCTGGAAGCTTGCCTAGCCATATGCGCCCTCAAGGTATTAGAAGGCAAGTGGAGATTCCAAGGCGTGATGCATGCAAAGTGAAAGATTCCAAGGCGTTGAGCTAGAAAATATGCTAAGTATGGAAAATTTGAACCTCAACCCCTTGACTGCGCCTTTGATTTGTGGAGAGATAAAAATATTCTAAGTATGTAAAACTTGAAGTGTGACCCTCCATTTGCGCCTAGACTTGAAGGGATAAAGTTACCTGCAGCACGAATGAAGTTGCCAATGGAAAAGTCAGTGAGTGCCGGCTTCACAGGGTTGATGAATATTTTCAAGTCGGAGCAAAGAAATATGCTCAAGGGTGAAGGAATGAAATAAATTTGATGAGAAATTATTTTTCTAAGGTTCAAAATTCAAGAAAATTAAATGAACCCGTTTGTTGTATACCCATGAATCTGACGCGTTATGAAGAAAATTTTCTTCTGGGTATTGAGGATCCTCGACAAGGAGTTGATTTTAAGGCCTTTCACACTTCGCCGAAGCTTTCAGGATAAAGATTTTGATGGGCACCAAATTGATGAGTTTTCCTAAGGGAAAATTTGAAAATTTTCTAAGGCAAAGTGAAGAGGATGTGTTTTCAAGGTAAAATACTCCAGACGATGAATTTGAAAGGAACTTCCTAGGTGAATTTTCTCAAGTTCTTCATGAAGATAATTTTCCTGAGCCAGAGATGAACGAGATCAAAATTGCAAGCACCTCAGCTGGAAAAGTAAAGGGGATACAGTTGAAGTCAAGATGTTGGAAAATCATGAAGAACGCAAAGTTCGCTAGTGAAAACGATGAACCCTCGGGAGTTTGAGTGTGAAATCAGGTAAGTAAAGTTGAATTTATATTATGAAGTGTTCTAATACTCTTCTCCTTGCTTGTTTTGCAGGAGGAACATCGAGACCAAGCGATGGTGACTTAAAGTGATGAAGCAAGTAATTCAAGATGACATCTCAACCTCGATGGGAGAAAAATTGCAAAAAGTGGCTAAGTGTTGAGACTTTGTATGTACCCGGCTCAAGTGACAAAGAGGAAGTTGAAAAACAACGTCAAGAAGGAGATCGAGAACAGTGTGAACGCGTCTACAAACAGGAATCTTCTAGAAGATGGTGGCCATTAATGGCTCATTTATTACCCCACTCCTCTTAGTGATGGTTTTTGGGGCAAATCTTGTTTAGGGCTGAGGTGGCACGATCTGGGCCATCCAGCCGATTGTAATCTGAGCCGTCCGTTGGACTTGGCCAGCTATATAAAGGGGGAGTCCCCCTCATTTGTACATTCATGAGACAATAGAATTAGAGTAGAAGTTAGAATAAAGAGACAAATTAGAAGTAGCTTAGTATAGATTGATAGAGTAGTTGAAGAAGAAGGAAAGTTTTTCCTTAAAACTTTGTAAGAAATTGTTGTGAACACTCTCCCAATAAAAAGAATTTTCATTGATGATGAATTTCGTCTTTTGTTGTGAGTAGCTAGCAAGGTTTCTTCGTCCTTCTGATTCGAGTAGTGACTTGAAGTAGAATAAGTTTCATTTCATGCAAGTAGTAGATAGTAAGTGTGGAATGTGGTCTTCAATTTGAGCAAACTTCGTCTATCCATACCACTAGTGTGCTCGCTGATGGTGAGTTCGCCTTGTGTGGTCAACTGGAATATCGTGTACTTAACTTCGATCATGATTTGTATGTCTATATGCATCGTTGTGATGGTATTTTCATGCTAAGTTATGATCTGAACACCTTGAACTACTCCTCTGAAGATTGCACCGACTCCGTGGAAGCTGTCCGATGCGAGGCAAAGCGAAGTTTGGTTGAAGTTTGCTGAAGTTGAGCTCCATATCCCATGTCTTAGAGTAGATTAGAATCTTCTTAACCCTACAACCATTTCAATTCAGTGCTTTCTGGTTAGAATAGGAAACCTGCGCTTCATAGACAAATCTTTCGAGCATTTGAATTCCTTTCTCCGCTGTTGAACAATTCCGTAAGTCCCCTTGAAATACCAGCAAATCACATCGAGCCAAACTGAGCCTATTCGCACTGAAAGAACCTTGGAGTTGAACGTACGAACTTTCTTGCAATCTTAGCGTGCGGAATACTTTGATCAAGAGAGAATAAGGTAGCCGTTGGCGACTTTATTCTGCGTTGGTGCGGTCACGAAAAACACATCAACAATACCCTATATTCAGACAAATATGTTTTGGGCAAAGAATCCTCTGCAATTCCTCCCCTGCCTCCCAAATATTCACACAAACTAAAGACAGTTGATCAAACTGGATTCTTTTCATTTATCTTCCACAATGTTTCCTAGCTCATGGAAGAGCATGATTTTTATCCTCTTTGTGCTCAATATGGCAAGGTAGTCAATGTGTATATGCCTATGGATTGTAACTATGTTCACCCCAGAGGATATGCATTTATTCGGTTCAAAATAGTTGTGGAGGAAAATAGGGCCATCAAGAATCTTGAGGTACAACATGGAATGGTAGGAATATCTCTGTAAGGCCCCAAGCATACGTGCATCACTGTATTGCTTATTTTGTGTTTTGATACTACTATCGTACTTGTCAATGATGTTATTTTTTGCATTGCCATTGAGGTGTATAGATCATGTATTTCGAATTCACATATGTGGATTTGTATATGCTTGGACTTATTTTGTGATTGATACTATTCTCATACTTGCTGATGATGTACTTATGGATTGCCATCGAAGTTCCTTGGATTCACATGTGTAGAGTTTTACATCTAGGACTTTGTAGTGTTTTCAGCTTCACTACTCTTGCTAAGATATGTGATTATCCTTATGTTCATTGAGTTTAGAAATGTGATTATTTTATTATGCATTTATATATCTGAATCATGATAGTTTTATATGATTTTCAATTAGATGTAGATTATGTCATCTTACGGATATTATCTCATTGGTTGTTATATACTATTCTTCAGCTATCTCATGTTGTGTCAATACCTCTGATGCTTTATTGAGTGTGCAAGCATAGGTTTCCCCAATTGTGATAAATTGGAGACAATTAATTTTGGTAGAAGTGTTGTATTTTTATCCCCATCTCACTTAATACCAAGTAATGAGATGAGTCTTGTGTGGCCCTATGAGTGTAGATCCAAATCAATTGATTTTGGACTCCCAAGTCATGTGAAAACCTATAAAATGTGTTTACATGTTTTGTGTAGGTTGTTCTACTCCCATGAATTATTGCATTTAATCATTTTCCATAATTGCTTAATTGTTTGTGAAATGACTTCATGCTTTCATTGAGAAAAGTTCATAATGTTCTGATTGCTCGCAATATTTATAGATTGCTTGAGTGAAAAACAAATTGTGTGTTTTCAAGAATTGAAAAGATATATATATTTTATATCAATATTTTAACTATGCTGTTCTGATTTTGCTTATGTTAAAAATAATTAAAACAAGCAAGCAAAATTAAAAGAAAATATTACATTCGTGAATGGAAGGTTGCATGGTATTTCATATTTTCCTTTAAAAGGAAATGAAAAAGTCACTTGATTACAATATCTTGTAATGATGTGGTTTCAGTGTGAAATGGAAAATAAGGATTTTTGTAAACGTGGAAAATTGCATTATAGAAAAGAAAATAACTCATTTTTTACAAGGATGTTATTTTATTCATATTTTGGGCTGCACTTTCCTCTCTCCTCTTGCTCAGATTTTGGATAGACTGCTTAATAAAGATTGATGTTGGATTGCTGCCTTGGGTTGAAGATTGCATTGGAGTGATTGTTGATTTTGCGGTGGAACAGCAGTAAGAAGAAACAGCTCCATTTGTGTGTGCTTGGATTGGACATATCTCTCTTTTAAATTCATATGTTTTGGTGGTTCTACCTTCATGCTTTGGCCATGCCCACCTTATGTGGATGCATATGGCATCTCATTGAGTAGGATATGTATGTATATGGATTGCTAATTGTGTGTGAACAATTTAACAATCAAATGTTTCAAATTTTTGGAATTATCCATTTTGTGCAAAAACTACGGCAAAAATTTTCAAAAAAATATGTGATTGGATAAGTTTTTACTAGACTAACAACTTTCCTCTACATTTGAGAGGAGTAGCTCCCTCATATGATAGGAGTTTTTAAGGTTTTTGTGTACTTTTGACTTGAAAGATAAGTTAACAGGTTCTTCACTTTTGCCTCGAGTACCCGTGTGGGTCCCTTACGGGTCCTGGTTCCTTATTGGTTCCCCTCACAGTTCTCCCAAGGTCCCTCCCAGGGTGCCCGAGAGGGACCCTGGCCGAAGCTAGGCCAAACCCAAGAAAACCCAAGGGGACCCAAGGGTTGCCCAAAAAAAAGCAAGAAAAAAGTTATTTTTTAAAGCATTTTTATAAACAAAAAAATCCTTGCCTACATAATTTTTCCCTTAAGTGACAAAATTATGAATATCATTGACTTAGACATATATTTTTTTTATTGGCAATTATGAATATCATTGTTTTATATTATATAACTTTAAATTTTGTAATACATACATTAATACATACATATAATATATATATAATATAAATACATATTCCCGTACCTGTTGTGACCTTTTTTCACACATCGCCCCATTGCAAATGGGGACCCTCACTGGTTTGCTCTTAGGGCTTAGCTTTGAGTAGCAATTTCATAGTCTCTGATATCTGGGAATTTCATGTCAAAGTCTGGAGTCATCATCCGAGCCAAGTTGGGAGTTTGAGCCTGAAACTGAACGTAAACGTCATGAAAGTGCTCAGAGGACCCTGCAGACGAGGATCACCTGTGCTTACGCTCAATTCTGACACTTCCTATTTTTTAGGGATTCTGCTTTTTTGCTTTTTTGCTTTTTTCGTTTTTGGCATTTCTGGCCCAATCTGGGATTTACTATTTTTAGAAAGTTGCTTTTTGCTTTTTTCTATTTTTAGTAAGTTTCTATTTTTAGAAAGTGCTAGCTGTCACTGGCAGTGGGGTCGAAAGTTTCCATTTTTGGAACTAAAAAGCAAGCAAAAATCAAGCAGAGGTCGAAAAATCATGAGAAAAGCAGAGAAAAGGCGCATGCAAGATGAGAAAAGCAGAGAAAAGGTGCATGCAAGATGAGAAAAGTGAGAAAAAAGCGCATGCAAAGGTAAAAGAATCAACTGGACAAAATCGCGCCTAAGAGAGAAAATCATTGAAAAATCAAATAAAAAGCAAGCAAATCATGATAAAATCCGCCTAAGTCTGGAAGAGGTGCGCCATTTAAAAAATCCAGTTGAAACTTCGAAAAATCCAGTTGGAAAATCCGTCTATCAAAGAGAAATCGAGAAAATCCAACTAAAATTCATCTATTTGATAAAATTCGCCTTCTACAGGAAAAATCCAGTTGGAGGGTTCGAAATTCCAGTTGGACAGAGTGAAAATCGACCAAGGCAAATGAAATATTGAACTGGACTTTGGGAAATTTAAGTTGAAGTGAAATTCCAATTGGGAAGTGGAAAAATCCAGTTGAAAGTCGAATTTTTCAAGGAAGAATCGAAAATTTTCTAAGGCAAAATCACTTTGGTAAGTGAAAATTCCAGTTGAAAAGTCAAAATTCCACTTGAGGGTCGAATTTTGCTAAAAGCAAAAAATAAAAGAAATAACTTAAGTTTTATTTTGAAACTTAATTATCAAGCCAAAAGGGGCGCCTGGTTTGAAAAGTCAAAGATCACGATAAGATTGCTTTTTCATTTTTAAAGCAAAAAATACCCATTGAGAAGAAGAAGTCGACTTAAGCCAATTTGGGAAGGTTTTTATTATAAAAGACAATCTTGTGAGCTTATTTTCATTATTTGCAAAGTCGAATTTTTTTTCAGGCAAAGCTCTCTCAAGAGAAAGACGTCTTTTTCAGCTGCAAGCAGATTTTTTCTTAAATTCTAGGACATAAAAGTTCGATTTTCCTCTTCCATTTCTAGATTTTCTTCAAGCAACTGCAAGGTTATCAGTGGCGATTTCATAAAGGGAGAAGGATTTGTTCATTGTGGATTTGAGAAAACTTCAGTATAAACCTCTAAAAATCCAAAAAATTATTTAAATTTCCATGAATGCTCGTTAAAAATAATAAAGCGAATCAAATTTCATTAAGAATTTATTCTTTACACAACCTTTAATCAAGTTCTGGATTTTAAATTAATTTTTAATTTTTTTTCTCCAGTCAAGAAATCGTCTTTTTACAAATTTATTTAAAATTCTCTAACTTCGAGTTTCTTACAGGCGCAATGTCCTCTCCAAAGAACGTGGGAGGTGGAGTCATGAAAGCTCAAGTCAAGGAAGTCCTGAAAGAATTTTATCCAGAATCCCAGTTATCTTCAAAGTGGAAGAAAGTGGCAGATACGAACTTTGAACAATTTAATGCAATTCAACACAAGAGAAGGATGTTTGGCACACCGAACGAAATGCCTACACCTATTGCCACAAATATTGTTAAGTCTAGACTTCATCAAGCAGTAGGATTTCCACCCGCAGTTCAATGCAGTGAATTAATGGTTGAGTGTGCCAAAAGGTACAATCCTCAAACAAGATCTATAAAAACACCCAATGGGATCACCTTAGCATACTTTACAGAGGATTCAGTCAAGGAAGTATTTGGTATTCCCCATCGCCGAAAAATGTTGAACAGGACTCAACAAGAATCACAAGCCATGTTCGATCAAGCCAAGGAATCCTGTCTGGATATAGTCAATTCTAACTAGATCAAGGAACCCAAAAGACATCGCTCCAAGTTGCCAAAGAGATTAATTTGCACGGATTTTAAAATAGAATACAGTGATATCATTCATATGCTGAACAGGGTTATGGGAACTTCTCAAGGAGCCTTCTTTGAAGTATGGATGTTTTCGTATGTGGAAGAGATCGTATTGGGAATGGAGGCTATAAATTGGGCTAAGTTAATAAGTGATAATATCGATTTCCAGTTGAGAAACCTAGAGAAGACCAAAACCTTCTACATGAGTTCTTATGTGGTTTATATCTTGGCACAGTTCACTAAGTGCAGAGGACTGATTTGTAAAGGGGAAGTTGGAATTCGAAAGGATCAGCTCAAAGCATATGATTGTTACCCGCAGCTCCAACTACATTACAGGGACAATTTCAAGATAACAAATGACGCCTTCCTTATGTATATCACGCGATTTCTTCAGGGAACAGTTCAAAGAAGGCTATCTAAAGAAGCTATGGTGATGCTTGACAAGTTTGGATCTTGGTTTATCCAGTTTCCGACATTTACTTATATAAGAATTCATGGATTCTCGGATGCTCCGCATAGACTTCCTCGGTATCCAACAGATAAAATTGTTATGCTTGAAGTTGCAAGGCAACTAGCATGTGTAGACTCTATTCAGGAGAAAAAGAACAGGAAAGGAGTGGATTTTCCGGTTGCAATTGGGAAAATGCTAGAAGTCTGCCCCTCATTACAATCAGCCAAAACAACAAGGGTAGAATTGCAATTTTATAAATTCAGCACTTATAATCCAAGGTCCGATTATGATCCATACCTGAGAGTTCACGGGAAGAAGTCCCTTCATGTTATGCAGATTGAAGATTACTGGTCTAACTTGGTGGACGAGTATGGAGTCAGGAAGAAGACTTGGTCCAGAATTCCAGTTGAACTTGTGAAAAGGCGTGACTTGTTCCCTATACCTGATCAAGTAAAAGACAATGGGGACTACATACATCCTCAGTTTGAACAGGAAAAAGATAAGCCTATCCTATTGCCTAACTAGACACAACCTGAGTTGACCGATTTGAACATATTGATGAAGGATATTATTGCTTACTCAAGGGAATGGGTTGACAATCAGATCAGCAGGTTGAGGAAAGAAGGAATTTCTCTTACTTATGCCACGTTGAGCAATAAGGAAAGCCAGGATGAAGCAATTGGCGAAAATCTTGATGAACTTTCGTATCCTAGCAAGAGGAAGGTGGTGAGTGAAAACCTTCACACAGAGGAAAAGGAATCAGCTAGCGGAGAATTGGAGAGTAAGAGACAAAAAGTGACTGAAAATCCATCATCTTCAAGTACTTTGTCAGTTGGAGTAATTGAAAAGGTATCCATTGTTGATATCGAGCCAAGCTATGAGCAAGAAATCCAGTTTCAAGAGTTAGAACAGTTGGATTCTCTCCAAAATCAAGCCTCCACTGAGTGTTTAGAAGGAGATGATACTTTGATGATTGAAGGCGCAGGAGATACTGAGATCCTTGAGAACAATGAAGAGCTAGGAGATGAGGTAATTTCTGCTCTAAAAGGAATTAATGATGATGTTCAGTTAGAAGATGGGATGTAATTATCCACAATCCCAGATTGGCTAACCGAAAGTTTGATGAAGAAGTCCAGACCACTGGATGAAGTTCAACCAGTTGAGAGCATGCAAGACTTCCTAGAGAGAATTGGCAAAGCTAAAACGCCAAAGAAGCCTAAGAAGTATTCTCAGATTACCAGGAATGATGCAGGATCCAGGATCTTACAGGTGGCAGTCCCGAAAATTGATAAGCCAAAGGATCAGATTACTCCTATGGATTACGAAGTTACAACGTTGGACATTGGGCCAACCACGATAGATCAGGATTTCCATGAGTTGGCAGACACTTCCAAAGCCATCAAGGAGAAGTTCGATAAAACAGAGGAGAAGAAAGAAAGGTTGGAGTTAGAAAACCTGAGGCTAATGGAGTTCATTCAGCAGCTAACAGCCCCTTTGCACCAAGAAAATGCAGCTTTTATTCCACCGTCATCTCTTACTCAGGAATCTGCTGATGTTCTTGAAGCTATGAGGATCACGAGTCAAGCAACCAAGAGTTGGGTGACCAATATTTCAAAACAGATGGAGCAATTCTTAGAGAAATGCGCCCAAACTTATGACAGATCTGCCTTGCTGATAACTGAAGTTAGTCAAGTTGAGGACAATTGGGAAGATTTCCAGTACGTACAGGACAAAGTGATACCTCGTTTGAGGGTTCTAAAGGAAGTTTCCTTGCAAATATTGATCCAGGAGGGTGTTATCGAAGAAGGAGCCTCATATGATTTCAGCAGGTGGTATCATTCCTTATTGGCTAAAAAGAAGACATATGACAGAATGAAGGAAGAGTGTGCTGCTATACGGAACGCAGTTGAAAAAATTCAGTTCAAAATCCTCACTTCTCTTTAAGGATTAACAGGACAAGAGCATCATGATGCAAATGGCTTAGATTTAGAAGGACTGAAGAAAAGTGTGATGAGCATTTACTTCAAGGAAGTGCAGATTATTACAAAGAATCAGCTTGATGATATGTCTTCCCTTTTGACCTTCATGGATAACTTTCAGAAACAGTAGGCTAGATGGGAAAGTACTTTCACTCAATGCCTGGAGACCTTGGACGTGATTGGAATGCAACTGGATTCTGTGCCGAGTATCTCAATGGAGGAACTTGATTCTGTGTTAGCCAAATTTCTTGCATTTGCAGCTAAGGAGCGATCCAAAGGGAATTGCATTCTGGATTCCCACTTGCTCGAATGATGTGCAAGGTGTCACCATTTTCCATACTCCAAGTGGCTTGTTCTGCTTGCGCCATGTGTCCTTTGAGTTGGTTATGCTTTTAGGGTTAGGGTTTATCAAATTTAATCTTGGCCATTGATCTCAAATTTAATATTGGTCGTTGCTTTGTAATTGGGGTGCCTATATAAACCCCACTCATTTCATTTATTCAGGGAGAGACTTATGAAATTGTTGCAATATTGCTGTTTAAATAATAAGTGGATTCAGAGTTGAGCATTTGTTATTTTTATGAGCCCGCATGGTTTCATTGACTTCTTCAAATAGAGTAAATTTGTTTTCAAGTATTTTAGATGAATGAAAGATTGATAGTGTTGGAAATAGTGAGATTAGTTCATACCTTTTTCAATTGGATGATTTTCAATTTGATGTGTAAGGTTAGTCTGAACATTAAAACTGTTTAACTTGATTTCTATTACCTATATGCATTGATCGAATTGATGGTGGTATTGTGTAATAGGATACCTTTTGTAAACCCTTTGAAGATTGCACCGTCTTTGTCTAGTTGTAGTACTGTGCTTGGCGAAGCAAAGATTGGTTTAGATTTCACTATCCAGCATTTGTCTCTTAAGTTCGTAGGAGTAGTTTTGCATAAATCTAGTTCCTTAACCCTCTTCCCTTTTTCTTTTATTTTATTCCAAACCGAAAATCCCAAAAATATAAGAGCATTCAACGTTACATCAATCCAAATCCCCACTTTCAGTAAGTTCATTATTCAAGGTCCCTTTGTGAAACCAACATATCACATCATCCATTGAGCTTGTCCATCCCCCAAAACGGAACATTGGAATTACCGTATGACCTTTCTAGCAATCTTAGCATAAGAGGTAATTTTTCAAGAGAGGATAGAGCTGCCTTTGGGCATTCTTTTATTCTAGGTGTTTGGTGTGTCATAAAACACGCATCAACAGTACCCATACCCAAGTAAAAACAAAAAGTTGTGGTACCGTATGCGTACTAGTACTCATATCTGCACCCATACCCCAACTGGTAACTTAGCCTGAAAGTACAAAAGGGAAAGGGAGAAGCTAAAGGAAAATTGTAGTAACCCCACCAGGCTATGTTGTTTCAAACTTGCAATATTTCTTATTTTTAACTCAGGCATTTCGTCAAACACTTCACAAGAAACCAAATATGGAGTATTCTGAAATGTAAACACTTAGAACTGCTGCAACTAATATTCTAGATCATAATACCATCATAAAATCATGCCATGGATCATAGATTTCACCCGAACATTTCATCAAACAGTTTGTCTACCTACTGTTCTGATTTTGATTTCATCTTGTTTGAGAAAACATGGCAAATAATTATCATGGCATTAATTCCATACTTTCAAATGTTGTTAACAGCTTTAGGAATACAAAAATATTGCATAAAAGTACTCAATAGAGAATTTTTATATATTCCTTTGTATTGCTGATAAAAAATAGAATACCCAGAAATTACATACAATTTTAATATCATTACTTTAGACTAATATTGCTGACCTAGCAGTACAATCAGCATTCCCAAAGTTGTACAGCAGCCTTTGATAAGGTATGGCACCAAATAAAATAATATAACAGCCTTCTTTGATTGGTACGGCAGCAAATAAGAGTGGACTTCTTCACCAAAGATTCCACCCAAAAGAGAATTTATTCCTTCTTATGCCCCACGATTCCTTAGTGGAGAGTTCCAAGAGCTATGTTGGAATTTATTAAGGATTAAATGCCTTTACCGGCATCGCTCCCTCTTTACATGGGTTTTGGGTAGTGTAAGGTCCCTTTTGGGACTGCAAGAAAGTGTACTGCTGGGACCACTCAGCCTTAATAAAATATTTAATATTTTTAAATCATTCACTTTCTGCCCTTGCACACACTACACTATATTTTCTGATTTTTCACAAGTGCACACATCACAATAACAATTTTATTATTTACCTGCAAATTTAATAAAATGGTACCTGCACACCTGGCAAATATGTAAATTTGTATCTTTGGAAAGATAATTCTTTTCAAACAATTTCTCACAGAAACTCCTTCAAATCTGCACACCTGCAAACCATGTATGAATTCACCTCTAAATCTAAAACGAGGGTTTTCGTCCCCGTTTACAAAAATATTCAGTGCACTGTCAATCATTGGTTGGAATCGCACTACCTTCCGAGCTTTTGTTCGTCAAGAAACCATTGGGGTTTTTGTCCCTTCAGTGAGAAATATGGTCATAGGAACAAATCTTCAAAAGAGAAATAAACAATATCTAGAATAATGCAAATGAGCTCACAAAACTCCTTTTATCATATTTTTAGAAGCCTTTCAAAAAATAATATAAAATCACTTTATAAATTAAACACGCCTTATTACTCCAAAAAGTGATTTATATTATTATTTAAACATTTTCAGAACCAAAAATCACTTTATCGGCATCCAACATTTAAAACTTTCAATTCTCATTCCAATGAGCTATTATACTAAGGTGCCCATTAAATTATTTTAATTAAATTATAGCTGATTAATACATTTGATTTACAAAACTGTCGAAAAATATTGGAATTGAAAACTGACTGCACAGGAGTGTTACTAATAATAAATAATGAGAATCAGACCTGACCAAGTGACTTACTATAAATAGGTGCTCTCTCCAAGAATCTTGGAGTACACACTAGAAATCGGAAATAACTTCGAAAAGTGCCATTTGAGTCACTTAGATCATCTAAGCTCACTGGTAACATCAAATAACCCTTCTAATTAGAATGACACACACCAAGAAGGTCAAAGCCAACTATAGAGCTAGACAGCCCAAAAATGGGGGCATTAGAAAAATGATTTACTAAAACCCTAGTAGTTAACACATGAATACTAACTTGAATTGCAGAAACTTATTTAAAACTAACAAAGATTCATCACAAAATCTGAAATTACGTTCCATAGATTTGTATGATGGATTTCACTACAATATATGTTTTGATATGCAATGATAATGAAGGATAATATATCTCAACAGTCAACACACAAAGAGATAGGTTGCTTCAGCACATTCAAACCAAGACACCAAGATATGATCATGTTTCATTACATCAATTGCACAATTTATAAATGATTCAATAGGCGACCAATGGTTTCCTCGAAGACAAAAGGGTTTACCAATTTGACATACAAAAAATTAGTAATAATAATTCAAAAATACATTCAAAACAAATGATCCAAATGTTCTCTTTATTACCCTTTTGAAATCATACAACTCCAAAAACACCTTTGTACAAAGTGTAAGCCCTAAAGTCTGCAAAAAGTCCCCTTTACAATGCAAAATAGCCTTGTATTTATAGGCTTCCTTTTGATAACCAACTATAACTTCTTCATAACTACTTTTTGAAACATAATAATTTTTTTTTTAAATGAACCTTATTTGGTTATGTTTTACATCACTTTTCCAGATATAAGATTCATTTTCTAACTTTTAGTTACAATAAGTGACATAAGTCACTTTTACAAAAACACAAGAAACTTGTAACTTTTGAGTTATGGATTTCGTTGAGGCAAATTTCCATCTTTGTTTGCTCCATTTGTCCTTGTAACCACCTCACCCTTCGGCCAGTTAAGAACATAAAAATTATATCTTTAAGTTTGAAATGAACAGAAAATTCTGAGGCTCTCCATGATGACGAAAAAATCTCAAGTGTTGCAATGCACCCATAGATTGGTAGATCGATCATTGGCATAAAGAATATTAGTTCACAATTAAAGATAATGCATTCCTCCAAGCATAGCTTTTAGTACCAAATGCCTATCGAATCATTGACTTTGAAAATATGAGAAAAGAAACTAAGGAAAATTGGTGCATTTTTTTATAACAATTACCAACTGAATTTTTGCCAAACATCAACTAGCAACCTCTTCTGACTTTGTGGACAGTTGAGTTTGAATATGTTGAGGTACCACATCAAACTTAGCAAGTTGCATGGTATAAGATGCATGCTCTTTGGTCATAGTACGGAGTGTACTCACATACTTAAACATCTCTGCTAGCGGCACGAATGCATCAACAACCTTTAGTCTTCTTGGCTTATTACCAAAGCTATTGATTTGACCATGCCTTGAATTGAGATCACTAATAACATTTCCTAAATGCTCCTCAAGTGTCACAACTTCTACTTTCATTATAGGTTCCAACAACTTTGGACCTGCCTTTCTCATTCCTTCCTTGAAAGCACCACAAGCTACAAGCTGGAATGCCGGTACATTGGAGTCCACATCATGATATGATCCATCTATAAGATAGTCTACATATCAAGAACAAGGAAGCCTGCCAGAACACCATTGTTACACTTTTATAATCCCTTCATTACACCTAGTAAATACTTCTTAGACACAACTCCACCTTTAATTACACTCTTAAATTCATACCCACCACTAACTTCAATAGGTTCAAATCTTATATTTATGTCTCCAAACTGACCTTGACCATCTAATTGTTTGTTGTACAAATATTTAACTTCTATTGTCCTTGAGATGCTTTCTTGATAGTTCAATTGAGGTGCACCCACATTAGCCTCGACCTTGAATTCTCTCTTCTAACAATCAACAATGATTTTCAAATGCAACTTCCTCATTCCTTCTATAATAGTTCGGTAGCCCTCTTCATCTCTCGCAAAGTGGAAAGAAGGATCTTCCTAAACAAGATTGATAAGCCTCGTTAACATCTTATCCACATCAACTTTTGTTTTAGTTTCAATTACAACCTTATTAATAGGATCAAGAAAGTTCATCCTTTCCAACACAATTGGTTTATCTAAATCACAAAGTGTCTCTCGAAATATAATCGCCTTCAAGCTAGCAAGTGCTACCACGTCTCCGGCCACAACAACCTTGACTTCCTCATGACTATTTGCATGCATTTGCAATAATTGTCAAATTATCTCTCTTTCCTTTGTCGGAATTAAGCACATAAAATGCAAATTTTAGCTTGGTAGAATAAATTTGTCCAAATGTAAGAGACCCCACAAATTTTGAAACCAAGTCTTGCAAATGGTTCATCATCACTTGGGCATCTTTCTAGGATCACCTCTAGATCATCTGCATATGTCACCTTCAATGAAGGTAAGTCAAGAGGAGAAGGCAAATAATCCAAAACAAAATCTAATAAAGGTTGCACGCACTTGTTCTTAAAAGTTGAACACAAAACTAGAACAAATTTAATGGATATGGTGCCTATTCTGATAAATTTCTTGATTGTTTTCTCCTCAAGCTCCTCTCTCTCGAGATATTTCTCCATTGCTTCATCATCAAGTTCCACTATAGTTTCAAGCATTTGATTCCTATACTCGAAGGCCAAATCTAAAAGATCAACTAGAATGTCTTCACAGCTAAACTTTGCACCTAGTGACTCTTGACTACAATATTGCTTTCATTTGGATCAATTGACCGCTAATTGTACATTTTCAGACAACATTCCTTTGAACTCCACAATAGTTGTGAAGTAACCCCCTTACAATTTTTTCAATTTTACATCAACAATTTCACCCGTCAACGTTAACAAAACCAAAACCAGCACTGAAATGTAACCCTACACTAACAATGTACACCAAGATCCCAATGACGGGCGAGGTGTGAGCATATGGCGTCACAAATCGTTAGCAAATAACTGAAAGCTAGAAATTACAATGCTTTGCAACTCGACCACTTATTCAATGGGAGTGATTTGACGGCTCAGCCAATCAGCAAGATGAGAAATGCAAGTACAAAAAGTAAAGACGGCAAGGCCTGACTCTTCCACCAAACGGTGGGAATGAAAATGCTTATGCTAGAAAGTAAATAAGGCGGCGAGGCCAGCCCTCTTCCACTAAAAGTGGGAATACAATAGAAATTTGCAGAAATGTAAAAGAGTTGATCAGTACTACTAATTCAGCGTTACAATATGAAGTACAATCTGCAAAAAACCAAGTGTTATAGCTGTCCAAATTGCTGCAAATGCTATTAAATGTTTCTCCAACTTCATAAGACTCCCAAGTATGAAAAATCAAACCCAAAACTCCAACTCCTGACAATCTGATATAAAAACCAACAAACTAAAAGACATAGACTAGCAAGCAAAACCACGCCTAAAAGCTCATAACTCACCCAATACCTCCTCCAAACACCCTGAAACAAGATGCAAATGAAGCCTAAGGAGAAGGCATCCAAACCAAGACCAAGAAACAGCTGCAAACATAAGCTATTATTTTAAGCACGCTTCCCAAGACACTCCTAGGCATGGTACAGCCTTCAAGAGGGCCGACCTTGCAAGTTAAAATCATAGACACCACCAAAAAATCTACAAATTAGTAGAATGAGGCGCCCAAAGTAGACTAATCCAAGGAGCCAACACCCAAAACCAGCAAAAATCCCTCCAACACATTATGAGTGAA
Organism: Sequoia sempervirens; assembly: GCA_007258455.2. Taxonomy (NCBI): domain Eukaryota; kingdom Viridiplantae; phylum Streptophyta; class Pinopsida; order Cupressales; family Cupressaceae; genus Sequoia; species Sequoia sempervirens. Next base: position 51,811 of record VDFB02287802.1, on the reverse strand, counting down.
AACAACCTACAGCCATACAAGAAAACCAGCAATACAAAACTTCAGAAAACTTCAAGTAACATCATCTTAATAAGCCCAATCTGCTCTTCAGTGTAAAGAACATTCTTCATCTTAGCTAGTTGCTATCTTTCAAGCAAGAAACTAAGCTTTGCTAGGAGGTATGCATTCCTCGAAGCGAGTGAGTTACCATTCTGGCAGCACTTCGTTATAAAATTCATTGGATACCAAACAAAGAGCCCAACAATCTTATTTATAACCTTTTTTCACCTCAAATTCAAAATGCCTTTCCCTCCAATTAGGGCGCCCAAGCATGACATACAAATTCACCTGTGTCAAGCCGCATTTGGATTTCATTTCAACTTCATTCATCTTCATAACTTGGCATCCAACATAAGGTGGACGTGACTTTATTAAAATTGCCAATAATTCATAAATTAGGCATCCCACTTTATCAAGTGAAATATTTATAAAAATAACTTATGTCTCCACTAGGCATCCTCCAAAGATATAAGTGAAATACATAATGGATAACTTAAATATTTCCCTTATGAAGTCGTCCAATATAGCATAAGAAATATTTTCACTTAAAACATTATTTTTCATCAAATATCAAACTTGTAAAAATAATTACCTCAAATGCTAGAGACCAAACTGAATATGTTGCCCTGCCAGATATAGCTATAGTATCAAACTGCTGAACACTTGCCAGAAATAGCCTTTGAACTAGCCTGCCAAAACCCTACTAACAATAGCACTGCTAAAAATAGTGTGTCCAAATGCATTTTAACCACATTTTGAGCAGTCATCACAACTTACAGTAAGTTCGGAAAAGTCCTCTGTTTCAGTTGCATGTCACACCACTGTGAAGCTCTCTGAAAACCCAGAAGGAATCCAGAATCCAAACTACAAAACTCCAACATGCAAGCCTCTAAAATTGCCAAAAATATCCTCCTATAAAATAGGAAACCCTAAGTTTGCATCTGACTAGCCTACGGGCATCCGGGGATAGGCTAACAGTTTCTGGAAAGTGTAATGCTAAAAAGGGGAACATTACAATCCGCCCTTCCCAAAATTGTTTGTCCTCAAGCAATGCCACCACAACTCCAGAAAAGCTTTAATTGATCCATATCCAACCAAGTACAATCCCAGGGTCGCATGTGTGTCTAAAGAAGGACCTACCATGCCGATGTTGCAATACTCTGATCACAATAGTGAAACCATCGTGCCCAAAACGCTAGTCATCAATATCAACAATGCCACTGTCTATCACAAACCTAGGCAACAAGAAAGATAGTCTACTCAACTCAAAATCAAACTCCTCAGCATATCTCCATATGGTGTCTAACAGAGCCACGACTGCAATTGCAACATCTCTAAATCTTCTTGCAAAGAGGAAAGCAATCCTTTGCAAGAGCTCAACAAACTCATCCTCATGACTCCACATGAATCTACTATGCCTCCCCTGAATTATTCTGATACAACCATGAAGATTTCTAAAAACTCTTACAGTTCCCACTCCAAGAGCCTCAAAATGATGAACCAAAGCATGTGGAAGTTCACTGTCCTGAACCAACACTGAGAGTAAACTATAAAAGTTTACATCACAAACCTCCATAAGATGAACTTGGAAGAGTAGGAAAGGTGTGAAGGAACAAATAATCGCTGCTATTCAAGGCTGGGATCAACATAGTACAATCTGATTCTAGAGCTCTACATAAGGAAAAACAGCAGCACCAATGAAATTCCCAAGTGAGCATGTGAGATGAGCATTGAGTTGCAAGGTGACACCTCCAAAGTGGCTGGAAAACACACTAGAGCAATCTCCAACTGAAACTACCACCTCTTTGACAGGAAGTGATGAACCAACTCTCCTGAATGAGAGTAACTCCACATGTAAGGTGGTTGGTCTACCTCCAACCAGCAAACTCGTGTCTCAAAATCTGCCCTTGTCTTAGCCAAGAATCACTCCCAAGAGCAACTGACTGTTCATCTCTCCAACCCATACTCAAAATTTCTCTCCAATCCATTTGTTAATGAACAAATAGAACCATCAAGTGGCTGGAAAAGAAGGGGACAGCACCAAAGAATCTGATAATTTGATCCTTATCCCTCCAAAAGTCCTTTCCATATGTAATTAGCTCCATCAAGCCAAGTTGAGAGTCCCAAGCATTGACACCCAACTGAAAATGATTTTTAAGACAATGAAAAGAAAACTCAACACATCCGCAAGTGCTAGTCAAAACCAAGTGCAGGCTCATGAAATCGGCATCCTCTCTAGTGAACCTCCAAAGGAAAGGATTGACAAGAGTGCAAACGCCATGTTCTGGTCCATCTTCCTCACCTACTTCATGAGTAACAAATCTGAAATCTTCACTCCTTGTTGTTGTACTAAAGTTACCAACAGCTACAAACACCTTGATGCCAACGATGTTGAAATCTCCTTGAATCAAGACTTCCCATGTGGAGACTTCATTCTCAAACCCACCTATGCATTCATTATTAAGTTTCCTAGGAAGATTATTGATCACAAAACGTGGCACATCCTCATAGAGTGATATCAAAGCATCCATAGACTAGAGTTCATACTCGACCTCAAGCTTGGTCACTTCACTACATGTCTCATATTTCAAAACAAAGAGAGGATTTTCATAAGTAGCTTATGCACCCACTTCAAAGAGAGGATTGTCAAAGACTTGGAAGTCATCCCTTTCATCTTGCTCACTTCCATATTGCTGGTCCAAATCTGCACATGCAACTTCTGATTTTTGTGGAAAGTTTCCCAAGTCAAACTCTTCTTGAAGACTATCAAGTTCTTCAATTACTTGTTTGATTTCTTCAGCTCTTTGTCCATTTTCTTGCTCCCTAGAAAGTTTAAAATCAGCAAATTGATCTTCTACCTCCATTTGAGCCAACTGAGTATTCTCTAACATGTCCTTGTTGATTCAAGCTCAAGAGTAAGCTCATCAACCTTTCTCTCCTTTTCTTGGAAAGCACTAATGGTCTTCTTTGCAATTTTGAAGGCATAATCTCGATCTTCAATCAAGTGTATGTACACTGATTTCAATGCCTCCAAGGAGTCTTTGATAAGTTGCAAATTAGGGAGAGCAACTTCATCCTTAATCCCTTTCTGTCTCTCATCAATTTGAGCCTTCCAATAGAGTTCTTCTATCAAACTGTGTTTGGTCAAATCTAGATAGAGCTTGCACTTCATCTTCAACGGACACCTTGAATTGACCTTCCCATTCATAAGAAAGCAAAGATGGTGAACTGCTGATAGGCTGCAAGAAACAATCAGAACTTCGTTTCTTGCAATCACTGCCCCCATAGTTGCTCCAAGACTCTTGTCTTTCTCCACCAACTAGCTGAAGATGTTCAATATCATAAATAGGATTAGACTCCACAAATTCTTCGTGCCTTTGCTTACAATCAGCTTCATGCATTGATAAATCATATTTGTGTTTAGGAACACCTTCAAACTTTCCATCTTCAAGAGCCATATGGCCCTCTAGCTCTGCTTCCACCTCAATGTCACTTGGATCAAATTTGAAGGCAGCCCAAAACTCAAGCATATTGTCACCATTGTTTAGTGATATAGAGTCCTCATCAAGTTCCATTTCATCATCCAGATCAAAGGGAAATTCATCCCACATAGGTTCCTTGTCATCACTGGGTGCCTTCACACCTGGATCCCAGATGGTAAGAGGCTGATTGTTTTGATCAAAAGGAAAGTGCTCTTTGTGCTTCTCTTGGAGTGTTGACTCTTTGAATAGGTCACCACCCAACTCACTTAAACTGATATCTTCATAAATACCTCTCTCCAAGGGCTTAGTTTGATGATCAAACCCAAGTCCACCCATGTCACCAACATTATAATGAAGCAAAGAGTCATCTATGTAAAATGTTTGGAAAAATCTATCAATTTTCTCTTTAATGAACCCATCATGAGTAGGTATGTCATTGATTTCATCATTAGCAGTCCCATGCATACCAAAGAGGTCTTCTAGGTTTCTTGTCATAAATTCTTTATGTGGAAATTATTGGGAAGTTGGGACAGCAACAAGAGGAAAATCCTTCATCACCAAATCTTCAACATAATTTTGCATGAACTCATTGGAATCATCATCAACATCATCACTATGGTAATGATCATAAGTTGGTTCAATGACACCACTAGTATTTCCTTCAACTTGCTCTTCTTTAGCGAACTCATCCCACACAACAATTCTACCAACATCTTCAAAAGTGGCTTCAATTTCTCCTCACATTGATTAAACAATTCAATGATCAGCATATCACCAATAGGAGAAACCTTTTCTTCACGTTCATATGCGTCCAAAAGGAGAGATAGGACATTTGGTGGAATTTCATCAACCTCTTTAATAGTGAGAACAAGAATGTTCTTTACAGCTACAATAACATTCTCTTCTTGTTCGCTCCAACTAGATATGAAGAGGTAGTGAAACAAGTGGTAAATCTTATTTTGCATTTCCAAGTCTATTAGCAGGTTACTTGTCCTGAGATCTAAAAATGTCTTTAAGATAGCAGCCCTTCTGGGAAATTGACTGCTACCGGTCTCATCAAGATCTTGGAAACTTTCTACAATCTTATGAAGAATCTCCTTCATAGTTTCATCATCATAAGGCATCAAAGGTACTACAACCCTCATAACTTCACTAAAGCATGAAGTAACCAACAAGCTTATTTCTTCATCTGGATGCCCTATCCAATAGGGATGAATCAAAGAGGTCATTGTAGGAGATAATGCCTTCAACAATTCAGTGGGTGATTGTTGGACTCGGCTCAAACGATGTTCCAACTCAGACAATATACTCACTTCTTCACCTCTTGTCTGACATTCTTCATTGAGCCTTGTACCTGCAATGAAAAGTGACCTTGCCAAGCTTCTTTCTTCTTCAGAAGCCATAATCAAATTTGACTTCTCACAGTTCCTGAACATCAAAAAACATAGCATCTTCGAAACTTCTGGAAGTTGAAACTGAACTCAGTTCTGACCCCTGTGTAGAATCTGATTTCTCTGTCACTCATCTGACAACTAAGCACTATTTTTTCATAGGATGGTAGGATCTTGGCTTTGATACCACTGAAATAACCCCCTTACAATTCTTTCAATTTTTATATCAACAATTTCACCCGTCAGCGTTAGCAAAACCAAAACCAGCACTGAAATGTAACTCTACACCAAGAATGTACACCAAGATCCCAATGACGGGCGAGGTGTGAGCATATGGCATCGGGGATCGTTAGCAAATAATTGAAAACCGGAAATTATAATGTTTTGCAACTCGACCACTTATTCAGCGGGAGTGATTTGACGGCTCAACTGATCAGCAAGATGAGCAATGCAAGTACAGAAAGTAAAGACAGTGAGGCCTGTCTCTTCCACCAAACAGTGGGAATGAAAATACTTATGCGAGAAAGTAAATAAGGCGGCAAGGCCAGCCCTCTTCCACTAAAAGTGGGAATACAATAGAAGTTTGCAGAAATGTAAAAGAGTTGATCAGTATTACTGATTCAGTGTTACAATATGAAGTATAATCTGCAAGAAACCAAGTGTTATAGCTGTCCAAATTCCTGCAAATGATATTAAATGTTTCTCCAACTTCATAAGACTCCCAAATATGAAAAATCAAACCCAAAACTCCAACTCCTAACAATCTGATATAAAAACCAGCAAACTGAAAAACATCAACCAGCAAGCAAAACCACGCCTAAAAGCTCATAACTCACCCAATACTCCTCCAAACACCCTGAGACAAGATGCAAATGAAGCCCAAGGAGAAGGCATCCAAACCAAGACCAAGAAACAGCTGCAAACATAAGCTATTATTTTAAGCACGCTTCCCAAGACACTCCCAAGCATGGTACGGCCTTCAAGAGGGCCGACCTTGCAAGATAAAATCATAGACACCACCAAAAAATCTACAAATTAGCAAAATGAGGCGCCCAAAGTAGACTAATCCAAGGAGCCAACACCTAGAACCAGCAAAAATCCCTCCAAGAAGTTATGAGTGAAACAACCTACAGCCATACAAGAAAACCAACAATACAAAACTTCAGAAAACTTCAAGTAACATCATCTTAATAAGCCCAATCTGCTCTTCAGTGTAAAGAACAATGTAACACTCTACTTGCTCTACAGTTTCAAAATGTAAACCAACTACCAATTTCAGCCGAAGTTCAACAAACTTGTTTTCATGTTACATTTCCTTTGCAATTTGAACAGAAATAAAAATCATTTTTTAAATAATTACATCATATTCGATTTCACAACTAACTCTTAAACTTTCAGTTTCAGCTGAAAGGAAACAACTAACTGCTTTCAAATAACTAAAATCACAAAAGATCATTAACTAACTTTCAGAATTTCCATTTCAGTTGAAAGAACAAACAACTGTCTAAATAATCAACTGCAGTTTTGTACATATAAACAATTAACTAAAAGGAGATAACATTTATTGCAGCATTGATATTAAACTTAAATAAGCAAAGGCATGTACGTGGAATTAGAAGAGAGAGAAAAGAATACATTATGAGATCATCGTTATGCTGAATTGCTTGAACAACTTTATCTTTGAGAGAAAGAGAAACATCATCAAGGGCTTTTCCACCCATCCAAGACCTACTGGTCTCCCGAGTTTCTTCAACTGAAGAACCCGACCCTTCACGAGGGTAATCAACAAAGATCAAATTATCATCATGCCATTTTGAGCCTGGTGTCATGAACCTATACCGTTGGTCAATCCCTCCTCTATAGGTACCTCCTAACCAGAAGAATCACTCTAGCCAAAAGTATATCAGGTTCATGATAGCTAACCAATGCCTAACTGGCATCATACCTTGGCCAAGGATTTTTATCATTACTGGCACTCCTATGTCGTCAGCACTCTCACCCTTGCTCGACATGATTACATTTGTCTCAAGGTTTAAATTCCAATATCAGGTTTGGTTATCATTTTTCTCTTAGATCGAGGTTAAATCTTAACCATAGGGTTTTATATTTCCAAGACTCAATTTATAACACTTGTTTACATTCAGTTTAAGATACAATTTCAGGCTTATAGAGAAGAGATAAAGATCATAGGCGCCTTCAAATTTATTGTCTTAAAGAACAGAAATATTAAACTTGATTCCATATTTCAAAAGAAGTGAAGGATGGTATCTCCCACTGTAAAGGAAAGTTTATAGTATTGATAAGCTCAATGTACCCAAACAAAAAAGAGTATAAAATCTGCCTAGGTTCGGTAACAAATAGATTATGACAAACCCATTAGAATACTCGATAACAGAATAATTTCTCAAGCAAATCAAAAACATAAGAAAGAAGTAACCCTGCCCATCGGTTAATGGTATCACAGTAATTCACCAAATTTTAGCTCCCTAGATTGAGAATATACATGGATAAGATTCGTCAATCAAATACCATTCCCAAGAATAATTAAAGAGGCAAAACTGATGCACGTCTAAGAGGAATTAAGATTAAGTTAAACATGCTCGGCAAGTCGACAGAAACACGACTTTGCACTTGACCTCTTCTTCCTACAATCCCACGATCAACTACAAAAGAATGCTTTACTCTGTCATCTAGTTGATTGTTGAGATTGCGAACTCAAGAATGTCGGATTCCTTGGCGTCTTAAGAAACAGAAAAAGGAATTATACAGAATGTCGTTCGGCTCCAAGAATCCCCAAGAAAAAAAACAAGTCCAGGTTGCAAAAGATTAAGCCAATCAGGAGAAAATGTAAGCTAACTCCAGTCGATGCTAAATACAGAGAAATCAAGAGTGGAGTCTGAGAGAGTTTAAAAATCAGAATGTTATTGACAGAAGAATGAGAAAAATGAATTTCGGTGATAGCCGAAGAGAAAGAAAAGATCATCCAAGCCAAGAACGATTAATCCAGAAAAGAGAGTAAGTGAGAATGCCCCGATATGAACGGAAGGAAGAAAGTCTATCCAAGAATATCAGTGAAAGAGTGAAGAAGCCCGAACAAATATTCCATTGCCAATCGAACAAGAGATTGATGCACACAATCTCAAAGGTAACTAACATAGTATGTTTGCTTTCTGTTTGACAGAGAATTGAGAATAATCTTAAGTGACTGCAGGTAAGATTGAAAGGAGATTGTCGAAACAAAAATGCGAATCAGATGCCAGAGAGAGAGAGAGAGAGAGAGAGAGAGCCCGAAGAATGATAGAATGTAGAATAAAAGAACCTCTTCAACATCCCAAGTCCTTTGGTCTTCCCTCCAGCGCGCGACTGCGAACGTTCCCTTCTTGAATGTTTCTCAAGAGAAGTGGCAAGGTGGCGGAAGTTATCTCCTCACCTCCACACCGTCACCCCCTTAATTCTCTTAATTAAACTTTATTATCTAACCATCATTTTAGGAGATTGACATTTTAATTTTTAACTTAAATATTTTATGACAATATCTCCCAAGGTGCGCTCCAAAATGTTATATGTGACATCAAGAGATATACGATAAAATTCAAATTGACTTGCTTCTCTTATAAATTAAATTACTTATGGCCAAGGCTATGACTTCGATAGAACTGTCTTACACTGACTCAAGGTTTGACGATAAAATTGATCCTTTGTTAACCATGACCTCTCCCTGATGATATTTCTCTTTTCCCCTCGAGTGTTGACGATCCTGCAACCACTTGACAAAAAGACTAGGGTTAGACCATTCACGACGTATATGTTAATTTTAATGATCAGATTAAGTGCACATAAATTAATTCAAATTGAACACAATAACACAGCAAATATCCTAGGAAAACCCTCCACTTGAGGGAGAAAAACCCAGCAACAATATATCTCTTATATATTGAATCACAATAGAGTCTCCTTTACAATAGAGGCCAATTATAAGAGCCTCGCATGTACTACAATCTGATGCAGTAGATTGAGATAAACTAATGATCACAGTCAGCAATATGTTAATCTCCTTCTTCAATGATAATCTCAGACTGCTTTGAGAGAACTCGCACACATAGAAAATGATATCTAACTTGAATGAACTCGAACTGAATGTATATCGAACTTGTGAGAATAAGCGAACTGAATGAATTAGAGATCGAATGGCTCCTTCCTTAAATACAATTCGAAAGAGGAGACTTGAATAGATGCGACTTTTCAAGCATGAAGTCAGCCTCCTTAAAGTGTGACGACTTTCCAATAAATTGCCAATTAGAGATGAGTCGGCCTTAACAAATATTAAATATTATACAATGAAAGACGTGTCTCTCTATAAAGAATCACTATCCATATAAATTAAATAGCCACGGGATATTATTTAATTTAACCAATCGAATGCAAGGAGATCCGCTAGAAAGATAAGACCTACGTTGCTCCTGAACATCAACACTCCCTCTCAGCTAGGGATGATACTTCCAGCTGCACAAGACATATCACCTCAACGTGATGTCAACCACATTGGCTACAACCAAATGTGGAAAAGAAGAATATCACCTCATCGTGATATCAAATATCACCTCAACATGATATCAACCATAATGGCTACAACCATTCTATGGTGTGTACAAGTGTTCATCACTTGTGTGATGTTGTCACCTCAACATGAATTTTCACCATGGGTCTCCCAAAGGGTGAAACAAAAGTACAACAAAATCATCACGAATTCTCTCACGTGATGTTGTCATGGAGTCACACACATGTCATCCACCATGACTCTCTCAGAGGGTGGAAACAAGGGCTTTCACCTCAAATCTCAAAGAGAAATGCATTAACAAGGGATTTCACCTCAAACTTCTCCCACGGAGAACTCATTAAACAAGGGATTTCACCTCGAACTTCTCTCTACAGAGAAGAACTCATTATAGGCTATCACTGATACTGAGTCTCTTTCTTAGTTAAGGCTGGATTCTCCACCATACCAAGCTTATCTCGAAAGTACACAAACTTTATTCTGGAGAGAGGCTTGGTGAGAATATCTGACGTCTGCTCATTAGTGTTGATATACTTCAACTGTATAGCCTTCCTCAATACCATATCTCTGATATAGTGGTATTTAATCTCAACATGCTTGGTTCTGTCATGAAACACAGGATTGACAGAAAGCTTCACGCAACTTTGATTATCACAATGAATGATAGTAGGCTCCATCGATTGACCAAACAATCCTGCAAGGAGCTTATGAAGCCATACTGCTTCCCGAGCTGCCATACAAGCTGCAACATACTCTGCCTCTGCTGTACTCAATGCCACAGAAGACTGCTTCTTGCTGCACCAGGCTATCATAGCAGAACCCAAACTGAAGCAACAACCAGAGGTACTCTTCCGATCTGTAACACATCTTGCCCAATCAGAATCAGTATAACCATGCAGCTCCAAGTCAGCATCTGAAGAATATCTCAACCCATATCCAACTGTGCCACGCAAGTATCTCAAGATATGTTTATTTGCAACAAGATGTATCGGTCTCAGTTCACACATGAACTGACTAAGTGCACTCACAGCATAACAGACATCTGGTCTAGTGTTAACTAGATACATCAAGGATCCAATCAACTGCCTATACATCGTGGGATCCACCAAGTCTGAATTGGCTGCAGCCTCCTTCAATTTATGTAGGTTGGTCTCCATAGGTGTAGACATGGATTTGCAATCCATCATACCAAACCTCTTGAGTACATCGATGGTGTACTTCCCTTGACTTAGAATCATCTCATCTAGTTTCTGCCAGACTTCTAAGCCAAGGAAGTAGTGCATAAGTCCAAGATCTTTCATCTCAAACTCAGATGCCAACTCTTTCTTACATTTGATGATCAAGTGCTCTTCTCCAGTAAGTATCAAATCATCAACATATAAGACCAAAATCAATGCTTCACCATCAATTACCTTAAAGTATAGATTAGATTCAACATCATTCTTCAAGAAGCCCAAACTTGACAGGTAACGATCAATTCTTTCGTACCATGCACGAGGAGCCTGCTTAAGACCATACAAGGCCTTCTTCAGCTTGCAAACATGAGACTCCTTCCCATGTACCTCGAACCCATCAGGTTGCTTGATGTAAACTTCTTCCCCGATCACACCATTTAGAAAAGTTGTCTTCACATCATTTGATGAATCTTCCATCCTCTAGATGCAGCAATGGCAATGATGGTCCTGACAGAAGTGTAGCGAGCAACAAGAGCAAATGATTCTTCATAATCAACTCCCTCTTTCTGTGAAAACCCATGAGCCACGAATCTTGCCTTGTACTTCTCTATGCTCCCATCAGCTGCATGCTTAATCTTGAAGAGCCATTTTGAAGATACCACAGATTTTCCTTTGGGTCTAGGAACAATGTCCCAAACATCATTCTTGAGAATTGATTGGTACTCCTCTGTCATAGCATCTTTCCAAACCTGTTGACTGGAAGCTTCTTCCACACTAGAAGGCTCAGACTCAATAATCTGACTCATCAAGGCAACATAACTGGAGAACTTATGTGGCCTTTTACTTTCTCTGAATGTACCTTTGGGAGCTATGAACCTTTCAGCCTCTTGCATAGTTTGTCTAGCCCAAAGAGGTCTCTTTCTTCTAATCACAATAACGGTAGGCCCATCAGTAGGTTCCAAGGGTTCAACTAGATCAACATCTTCCTTTGGTTCAGAAATCTCCCTCTAAATCTCAAGAGTATGGTCAACTTCCATATCCTGAGGAGACTCATCATAGTCAATCTCCACATGAGTTCCCTTGGATCTTCTAAATGCAACATCTTCCTCGAATGTAACATCTCTACTGATTTCAATCAACTTCTGACCTAGAACATATATCCTGTAGACTTTTGATGTCTCACTCTAGCCCACGAATATTCCCTTCTTGCCAGAAGGCTCCAACTTAGTTCTCTTCTCTTTTGGAACATGAACATAGACAGGACATCCAAAGATCCTCAAATGACTAACCTCAGGCTTCTTCCCTATAAAGGCTTCTTCCGGAGTCATATTCTCCAAGACCTTGTGAGGACTTCTATTCTGAACATATACAGCAGTCCTAGATGCTTCTACCCATAAGAAGGTTTGTAGATCCTGGTCATGGATCATGGCTTTTGCTGCTTCCACGATCGTCCTGTTCTTTCTCTCTGCAACACCATTGTGTTGAGGATTATAGGGGACACAGAACTCCCTCTTAATCCCAGCATCAACACAAAAATTTTGAAAGCTACCAGAGGTGTATTCTCCTCCATTATCAGATCTGAGGATCTTGATTCTTTTACCGAAAAGATTCTCTACAAGAGCTTTGAACTCCTTGAACCTTTCTAACACTTCCTCAAACTCTTTAGTTTTCAAAAAATAAATCCAAGTCTTTCTAGAGTGATCATCAATGAAAAGAACATAATAAAAGAAACCACTCGAAGAAGGAACAGACATAGGTCCACATAAATCATAATGAATAAGGTCTAAAATACACTTAGATCTACTTTCTCTACTGTGGAAAGGGGCTTTTGAATTCTTACCCATAGCACATCCTTTGCAAGTTCCTTCATGCCCCTGATTGAACTTAGGAAGTCTCATGACCATCTTCTCCATGATAGGTAAGGCTCGGAAGTGGAGGTGCGCCAATCTTCGATGCCACAGATCACATAGGCTTGAGGAATCATGAGCTAATGCTTGTAGAGGACACGTACATAGCCTATATCGGCTTTCATGTCTAACACCAATTACTTGAGCATCCTTGAAACTGGAATTCTCCATCCACACAAGAACTTTTCCTTTGGAGAAGGCAACTTGATATCCTTCATCTTCTAGAGCTGAAATAGAAATAAGATTGCGCTTGATTCCTGGAACATACAGAACATCTCTCAACTGAAGTGTAATGTCGGAATCCAAATGAAGAGTAGAGGTCCCAATTCCTTTTACGGAATAGCCAGCATCATCTCCAATAATAACTTGTTCAGAAAAATCTTTCTCCACCAAACTTGATAAGTGCTCCTTAAATCCAGTGATGTGTCGAGAAGCACCACTATCGATCAGCCAAGTGTTGGTATCTGTAGGTACATTGCTTGATAGTGCTGAATAGAACAAGTATTCACATGAATCCTTCTACGGAGAAGCATCATCAACATCTGAAACGGTGGCTTGTTGCTTAGGTCTAGTTGGACAATGTTTAGCAAAGTGACCAAACTTATCACACCTAAAGCATTGAATCTTGGACATGTCACTCTTCTTCTTGGAGGCAGGTGCATCATCATTTCCCTTATCTCGATTCCTCTTGAAGAACCCTTTCCTTCCATCTTTTCATTTCTTCTTCGAAGCATGGGAGGAAAGAACATGAATATCTTCATTCTTTGAACTTTGACCAATGCCTCTAGCCACCAACCTTGATTCTTCTTGAATGCAGTCTACCCTTAGACAATCGAACTTAGGCAATTTTGATCTTGCATTGATTCCCTGAATGAAGGATTCCCAAGACAAAGGAAGACCATTGAGAGCAAGCATAGTCAAGTCTTTGTCATGAACCATATGTCCAATTGTCGAGAGCTGATCTGTCAAATCTGAAATCCTCATGAAATATGCAATCACAGATTCTCCCTTCGCCATCTTCACATGGTGTAGTTGTTGCTTCAGTGCAAGTGCTCGACTAGTATAGTTGATTTCGTACATTTCTTCCAATGTCTTAAACATGTCTCTTACCGTCTTCAATTTAGAGACAATAGGAACGATATGATCCTTAACGGAATCAACCAATATTTTCATTGCCTTGATATCTTTCTTCATCCACTGCAACTTCTCTTCTTCCTCCTCAGGTTCAGGAACACTGGACTCCACAAACTCACCCAAGTCATTTTCGCGCAAGGTAAGCATGATCCTAAATCTCCATGAGGTGAAGTTTGATGCTCCTTTGAGTCTCAATCTTCAAACCGTTCACCATCTTGACAAAGGTAGAGATAGACAAGAATTATAAAGAAGAGAATAGAATATCGCTGTTTAAACAAATATGATCACGATCTCCTCAAACCCGCTCTGATACCATGTTAGTTTTAATGATCAGATTAAGTGCACAGAAAATTAATTCAAATTGAACACAATAACACAGCAAATACCCTAGGAAAACCCTCCACTTGAGGGAGAAAAACCCAACAACAATATATCTCTTATATATTGAATCACAATAGAGTCTCTTTTACAATAGTAGCCAATTATAAGAGCCTGTCACATGTACTACAATCTGATGCAGTAGATTGAGATAAACTGATGATCACAGTCAGCAATATGTTAATCTCCTTCTTCAATGATAATCTCAGACTGCCTTCAGAGAACTCGCACACATAGAAAATGATATCTAACTTGAATGAACTCGAACTGAATGTATATTGAACTTGTGAGAATAAGCGAACTAAATGAATTAGAGATCGAATGGCTCCTTCCTTAAATACAATTCGAAAGAGGAGACTTGAATGGATGCGACTTTTCAAGCATGAAGTCGGCCTCCTTAAAGTGTGACAACTTTCCAATTAATTGCCAATTAGAGATGAGTTGGCCTTAACAAATATTAAATATTATACAATGAAAGACATGTCTCTCTATAAAGAATCGCTATCCATATAAATTAAATAGCCACGGGCTATTATTTAATTTAACCAATCGAATGCAAGGAGATCCACTGGAAAGATAAGACCGACGCTGCTCCTGAACATCAATAGGATATAAATACATGTTTAAATATAATCTCATCTTCATCATATACATTTTCGCATATTAAATAAAATCATTCACATTTACATTTACAACATATAAAACAATTATTTTATCCTCAATTTCACATTCTCATGAAAAAGCAGTTTGCAACTAACATAACGACCATAATTTCATTGCCATAAATATGTTAAGTTAGAGGGGATGTAACAAACAATCTTCATCTTAGCTAGTTGCTATCTTTCAAGCAAGAAACTAAGCTTTGCTAGGAGGTATGCATTCCTCGAAGCAAGTGAGTTACCATTCCGGCAACAATTCGTTATAAAATTCATTAGATACCAAACAAAGAGCCCAACACTCTTATTTATAACCTTTTTTCACCTCAAATTCAAAATGCCTTTCCCTCCAATTAGGGCGCCCAAGCATGACATTCAAATTCACTTGTGTCAAGCAGCATTTGGATTTCATTTCAACTTCATTCACCTTCATAACTTGGCGTCCAACATAAGGAGAAGGTGACTTTATTAAAATTGCCAATAATTCATAAGTTAGGCGTCCCACTTTATCAAGTGAAATATTTATAAAAATAACTTGTCTCCACTAGGCATCCTCCAAAGATATAAGTGAAAATACATAATGGATAACTTAAATATTTCCCTTATGAGTCATCCAATATAGTTGTATAGGAGCGAATTTGCACCCCTTACGCAAATTCCCCTTTACTACACCCTCACCTTAGAAAACCAAATCCGAAGGCGAAATTCCACATTAACAAGCTGTCGTCCTTCCACTTGGCATCTGTCATTTGTGTCAGTAGGAGAATATTTGTCGGGGACGCGTTCACGACGCATAGACGTCCACGCAACGCACTTACATCCCTTACGTATTCCTATGTGTGAAGTTGGAAAAGGTGTTAACACTTTCGATTGGGATCAATTTGTAACGTCCCTCTTCGACCAATCGACCCCAAAAACGGCAGATTCTTCCCTCTTCTCCTTCAAATTCATCCATTCTTCATTCAACTCATCTCTTTTTGCAATCTCTAAGCATTTAATCCATCCTTCTTTCACATTCTTAAGCACTTCCAACATTTTCAACACTCCATTGCAGCAACAACACTCCATCAACTCCGTAAAGCAAATGTGAAGCAAGCCATTGCAACGTGGACTTGAGGTTTTGTGAGACCTCCCTTCATCGCGATCGAGGCTGTGGTGATTGTTCAAGCCTTCTTTTTCCTCCATTGGCTAGTGAGCTCTTGGTGGAGGTGGTAATGTTTCACTCCTCTCCTTCACAATTTGGTTGAGTAGCACTTTACTATTTTGTAGTGTTATTTTGCATTCCTTCTTTCTTTACTTCTTTATCGCATATTTCTCTCTTGTTGCTATTTGGCTGTCCGTGGAGGTGGAAACACCAAAACAGGGGTTTGACCTATACAGCCCCAACAATTTTCCCTTCTTGTGTGCAGGAGAACGTGCTTTTGGAGCTAGCTAGCGAACTGGCGCCTTGGTGAGATTATCTTCGTCATCTTAGCTCTTATCTATTTACTTTACCATCTCCGTTTGTACTTTTCATACGCTATAGTTCTGTTTTGTTCATTTAGAAACAACCAACTAGGTCGTCAGCTTGTTTTCTGGTGGTTCGTACTATATTCTTTGTCCTCTGGCCGTACGGACGCCAATGCACCTAAGAGACGCTAGCGCGTCAAGCTGTCGTCCCAGAACCGTGCTTTTGTCCGCAGGCGGAAAGCTACCTGAGGAACAGTGTTGAATCCAAAAACCGGCTTGCCTAGCCCCAACTTAGATTTCAGGTCTAAAGAGTGATTGAAGTACTTTATAGTCCTCATCATTCTTGTCCCCTAATTCAAAACATCCCTTTAGAGTGAGGTAAGTTAGGGCAGCCTTCCGCTCTTGGCTCTTCGTGACCTAGGCCTTGATGTGGTTGGTCCCCCTCTCTTACAATAGCATAAGAAATATTTTCACTTAAAACATTATTTTTCATCAAATATCAAACTTGCCAAAATAATCACCTCAAATGTTGTAGACCAAACTAAATATGTTGCCCTGCCAAATATAGCTATAGTATCAAACTGTTGAACCCCTGCCAAAAATAGCCTTTGAACTGGCCTGCTAAAACCTTGCTAACAATAGCACTACTAAAAATAGTCCTTACTAAAAATAGCATACTGCTAAAAATAGTAAGTGTGTCCAAATGAATTTAACCACATTTTGAGCAGTCGTCACAACTTACTAAAAATAGTAAGTCTGGAAAAATCATTTTTTTCAATTGCATGTCACACCACTGCGAAGCTCTCTGAAAACCCAGAAGGAATCCATAATCCAAACTACAAAACTCCAACATGCAAGCCTCCAAAACTGCCAAAGTATCCTCCTATAAAATAGGAAACCCTAATTTTGCATTTGACTAGCCTACGGGCATCCGGGGATAGGCTAACAGTTTCTGGAAAGTGTAGTGCTAAAAATGGGGACATTAGAAGTTGCAACCCTCAATACTATGTAGATTGAGTAGAAATAAGTTGCATTTGTTCCCAATGCAATAAAAACATCCATGTTGGCAGAGTCATGACATACAGCCTTGCAGGAAAACAAAGCAAGTCTTGAGACCCTTCCCATCTTAGCTTCAACTCTAATGAATATTTCATTATCTATTCGTACATGTTTTCTTTTTGAACCAAGGGTATAGCTTTTCCTTTTATCTGGTAACAACAAAGATTGAAAATTTGGGTTTCCTTTGGTTTTTGTTCTCTATTAATTTTATATGAACTAAATCCTGCATCAAGGACATTGAACTGGCTTGTAGAAGTGTTCATATTTGTTTGTGTCTCCATTTATGGATTGAAGTGGAAACCCTCAAAAGTTTTCAAGGGTAGATACATTTTCAATACTTCCAATTGATTGGTAATCCACTAGGCGAGGTCCCATTCTTGTTATAGATGGTTGAGCTTCCTAGGGAGATGCAGAATTTGATGCCTTTCAGAAGCCCATTACAAACTTTCCCTCTAGATCAATCCAACTAAATGTCACTGTGTCACCAACTTGCAATTGCATTAGTTGAATACAATGTGTTACCCCTTCCAAAACATATATCCTACTATGATTATTAGGCCAAAAATGAAACTGCAAGATTCAATCTTTTCCTTTGGCATCTTGAATTCCTATAGGTAACCCATCTGGTTGTGATATTGGAGGAAAATATGCCTCAACACATGCTTTTGGGAGCATTGGAAGCATTCAATAATCAATTTTCAAAGAACATATCAGTTTGATCATATAAAACAGCAAGCTAGGAGTTTGCATTTGAATTGTCTGACAAAATTTCAAGGGAACAAAGAAGAGTTTTGAGTCAGCTTAGGCTAGGCTCATCACAGTGATACCAATGTAAGAACTCTTCTTGCCCTAGATTTTGTGTCTCGTTTTTTGTTTTTGTGTTTGCAATTTCTTTGTATTCTCACAAGGGTTTTTCTGCTTTTTGTGTTTTGAATATAAAGAAACAAAATGCAAAGCATAAAGAAATACAAATATCTAGGATAAACAATTCTTCAAGTAATTATCTTATTGCTCAATATTCAAAGAGTGTAATTTGATTATAATCATACCTGAGATCATCACGAAACATGTAGCTATTGTTCGCAATTTACAGCCAAAAAGCACCAAAAAAACAATTTGATTCTCCAAGAATATGCAGCCTGAAGAATGACAACCTTCAATGTTGAGAAGAGTGTGCAACTTCGAATGTGTTATTGATGAAGCTGCAAACTTGATCCAACTCAACCGCCACCAAAAAGATGAAAATCAGATCATATAACGACAAACTAGAAAAGCAGATTTCATTTACTTTGAAACCCTTGATTTATTTCTGCAAACTAATTACTGATTTGTCCCACCATTTAATGTTGCTGCCAGCAATAAATAACCTAGCTGCCACTAGTAGAGGAGGAATCTGGCCTTAACTTGAGGCGTTCTGCCCTAGGTAACAGACATCCCAAGCTGCAACTGTACGGCCTTGCAGCGGAGTAAACCCTTCACAAACTCAATACAAAATGCTGTCAACTGAAGGTATTTGCTGTATGTAATCAGTCATTCAAATCTGAAATAAAAAGCATCCTTTAAACTTGCAAAAAATACACCAATAAGCTTAAACACTGTAGAGTTACTGTTCACGCGTCACTATTCACACGTCACCATTCACGCATTATTGTAGCAGCAATTAAACATTTAAAAACTTGTATAGACTGGCTGCCAAGAAAGAATCTCTAGGTCTGTTGTAGATATCTCGTCCAATCCTTCAAACCCTAGATGAAATTCCTCACTTTTAAGCACAAATAGAACCTCTGTATGAAGCTCTCCCCAAATACCAAATTTAGTGGATATTTCACCACCTCAAATGGCTGCAACAATGGAGAGTGAACGTTCTCCAATGGCAAACTGATTCAGAAACCCTTGGTTTCCTCTCTCAGACAAAACTCATCAACACCAATGCTCAATCCCTGAATAATAAAATGACTCCAAAGTAAAATATATAAGCTCTCTTGAGAAAGTCGAATTTCTCAAAAAGGCATAATTAATATCAGTAAATATTATTTTCTTTCATCCTTTTAATATTTCAATAAATACTTTGGAGTGGGCGCCCAATAAATTAATTAAATAAATGGCCCCTTCCTTATGACGCCTAGACCCTCGATTATTAAGTTAAGTTATAACTTAATAATATATCTTTTTAATTAATTAAAGTTTATTTGAGCTAAATAAACATTAATAACTCCATAAATATTCAACATCTTTGAATGTCGTCTGAACTAGGTGCTAAGCTAAGGAAACTGCATACGACCACACGCCTTACTAAAATAGTAAGGGTCCCCCTCAATGTAACTCTGACTTACTATAAATAGTAAATAATGCATACGGAGCCCTGTGAACACCAAACGAAAGCCAAAACTGAATGCCACTGAGCACTGGAGATGATGCAAAACCCAGAAGACCCTCTAACCATCCTCATTAGCCTACTAGGGTCAAAATTATAGGCTAATCTCCTCTGACAATTGATGTCAGCTAGAAGGGGACATTACAACCTTGCTACATAGATCCTCAAATATCCTTCCACCCACTTATTGGCAATCTTGGTCTACCCATCTATTTGTAAGTGACAAATAGTGCTCGAAGTTAACTTAGTACCAATTAACCTAAAAATTCCTTGCCAAAACATGCTAAGAAATCAGCTATCCCAATCACTAACAATGTTCTTAGGTTAGCCATGGAGTCTAAATAGCTCCCTGAAAAACAATTTTGCAATTGAGGTGCTTTAAACTCAAAAGATATGGTATAGAAATGAGCATACTTGGTCAATCGGTACACCACAACAAAGATGCTATCCTTAGCTTGTACCTGTAGAATACCACTGGTGGAATCCATAGATATGCTCTTCCATTTTTGTTCTAAAATAGGTAGGGCATGCAACAATCCTGTTAGAAAAGTATGTTCTAACTTGTTTTGTTGACAAGTAAGACACTCCCTAACATGTCTCAAGACATCATCTTTAAGTCCCCTTCCATGTAAACCTCTCCCTAATTTTCTTGTGAGTTTTAAAGTAACCAAGATGTCTTGCTAATGGTGTCTCATGGATAGTTCTCAATATATTCTCCTTCATCTTAGACTTTGGAACAAGATAGATCTTGTCATTGTATAAAATGAGATCATCCATTACCCTGTACTTGTCATCTTGTATTTTCCCCTCCATGACATCACAAGAAAATGCATTCTTGGAATACTCAACCAAGAGATGAGTCTTTGAATTCATTGATATCTATGTCATTGAACAAAAGGTAGGTTTTCTAGATAAAGCATGTGCAACTACATTCCTCTTTCCCTTAACGTATTCGATATCAAAATTATAAGCTTGTAGTTTGCTTACCCATTTTTTCTACCTTTCATAAATCTTTTTGATTGAATATTGAAAAGAACCGGACCAAATTTTTTCGATTTTTGAATTACAATCAGCAATGCAACACACCCGTTAGGGTTAGATAAGTCAAACCAACAGTTACAATATAACTCTTTGCCAAGAATGCGCACTCAATCTCAACAAGAGAGAGGCTGTCATATGGCAAGAGGATCGTCAGTACAATAAATCAGAACTGCAACTGAAAGTAACTCAACACCAAGTATGTGCTACCCAAACCAGAATGGAATGAGGCGACCATATGGTGGAGATTGAAAGAAATACAAATGCAACTTCGAAATAAACTCAAAACCCAGAATGTGCTTTCAAACCCGGAGTGGGAATGGAGCTACCATAGGGCGGAGATGAAAGATATTACAATGCAATTCAACTGTAGATAGGCGGCAAGCCAGCCTCTTCCACTTATTCAGTGGGCCGTTACAAATATGAGATTAGCAAGAATAAGAGAGATGCTGACAGTACTACTGTTCAGCTTACAATATCAGAGATTTATCTGTTAAGCACAAGATAAGAGTGTTCCCAATGCTGCAACAAAGTACAATGCTTTCCTTAATACTCTCAATGTCTCTCCTTTCAAAACCTACCTCAAATGATAGATTCTATGCAAGCTGTTATGACAGAACCAAGACTGAAAATGATAACCAGCAGTACAGCAAATCAATGAAATGCACACAACTCACTCAAAACTGACCCAAATGACTTCAAATCAGATGCAAAAGACCCTCAACAAGATGGCACCTAGCTTAGTTATGAGAAAGGACAGCTAAAAGTGGCTATTAATTAATGGCACGGATCCCAAAGCACTCCGGAAAGTAGGGCTTTCAAGGAATGACGAATTTGCTTTATAAAATCAGAAACTTCATTAAAAATCCCACAAATTTGCAAGTAAGGTCACCCCAAGTAGAGAAGATGATATGACCAACACCCAGAACAATATCTTTTTTTATTTTTGAAATATGAATGAAACTTCGAATCAGCTATGATATTCAGCAACTCCAGAATATGACAGAAAATGCAAGAACTCAGCTACAAAATGCAAGATCATCAAAACAATGCAAAACCTCACTACAAAATTCACTCAATAACTAGCAAACCTCTCTACTAGGTGCTATCTTTCAAGCACAAAGTCGAGCCCAAGCTAGGAGGCATTCATTCCTCGAAGCAATCCAGCAACCATTTCGGCAGCATAACAATACTCAAGATATCAGATACCCAAATGAAGACCCAAGCTCTCCTTTTATAACTTTGTGAAAACTCTCCAGAAGCTTCTAGAAACCCTAACTTTCAAATTTGAACTGTCTTCTTTTCCCTCCAATTTGGGCGCCCCCTTTCTCAAGGTTTAATTTAACTTTATTTTAAAATCTTTTCCTTCATTAAAGGGCGTCCTTTTCTCCAAGTAATATTTTTGACTTTAGAAATATAAAATATTTCCTTCATGAGACAATACCCCTCAAGGCCCCCTTCTTTAAAACAACTTAAAGTCATAATACTAGGACAAGGGGTTATTTTATAAAATAAAACATTATTGTCTTTAAAATACTTATTCCTCCAAAATGAACCCCTTACGCCAAAATTTAGAATTACCCAATGAACTGCCAGAAGAGGAAAGTTGATTGAGCTGGTGCTGACTGGACCACTACCAAAAATAGAATTTACTAAAAATAGTAAATTCGGAAAGTTGCTCGGAATGCAATGCATGCGCCACCATTGCGAAGCTCTCTGAAAACCCAGAAGGAATCCAGAATCTAAACACCCAAACAAAACCCTGAATCTTCAAGAGAACCCGCCAAACAGTCGAAAACCCTAATTCTGCCTCTGACTAGCTAATAGCAACCCGAGGATAGGCCATCAATCACTGAGAAGTGCAGTGCTAAAAATGGGGACATTACATGAGATCATCTTAGACTTTGGAACAAGATAGATCTTGTCATTGTATAAAATGAGATCATCCATTACCCTGTACTTGTCATCTTGTATTTTCCCCTCCATGACATCACAAGAAAATGCATTCTTGGAATACTCAACCAAGAGATGAGTCTTTGAATTCATTGATATCTATGTCATTGAACAAAAGGTAGGTTTTCTAGATAAAGCATGTGCAACTACATTCCTCTTTCCCTTAACGTATTCGATATCAAAATTATAAGCTTGTAGTTTGCTTACCCATTTTTTCTACCTTTCATAAATCTTTTTGATTGAATATGCATTTCAAACTATTGTGATATGTTATTCCCACAAATTTTCCCCCTAATACATACTATCTGAATTTAGTCTATGCATGCATGATGGCTAACATCTAATATAAATCTTTTTGATTGAATATGTATTTCAAACTATTGAGTTATGTGCTTACCACAAATTTTCCCCCTACTAGATTCTATCTGAATTTAGTCAATGCATGTATAATGGCTAACAACTCCTAATCATAAATGGAAAATCTTATTTCTATCTCTTTGAGCTTACTACTTTCAAAAGCTATAGGATATTTGTTATGCATTAGGACAGCTCCAATGTGCCCACCAAAAAAATCACACTCCAACACAAAGGGCTAAGAAAAATCTAGCAATACTAACAAACTCATTACCTCCAATGCCCTCACAAATTGGACACAAACTCATTACATCCTTGAGCTTGTTGAAGATTTTTTTTATTTTGCATTCATCCAAATGAAAGATCCCCTCTTAGTTAAGGCTATTAAGGGTGCTACCAGTAGTGAAAAACCCTAACAAATCTCCTACAATAGCTGCACAAACCAAAGTATCCCCGTCGATGTCTTAGGTAGCAACCAATTCAAAATAGCTCGAATCTTATCTTGATCCACCTTGAATCCCTCTACACTAATCACATGCCTTAGATATAGAATTTTTGAGATCCCAAATTCACATTTAGAAGCTTTGGCATATAGGGATTGTGCCTCAATGATCCCTAAGACCTGATTGATATATCTAAGATGATCCTCCCACATTTTGTTGTCTATAAGAATGTCATCAAAGAAGAAAAGTACAAATTTCTACAACTACTTATTAAATACATGATTGAATGTGGTAGGTATTAAAATAATATTGTTATATTTAGTTTAATGGTTGAATAAGATATTAGAATATACTTCAAGTATATTTTTTTATTCTTTTAGTCAGCTTTCAATTAGGATTAGTTAAAGCTTTCAGTTAGCTTTTTTAGCTTTCAGTTACTTTTAGTTAAGCCTTCAGTTAGCTTTTATTAGTCTCGCTATTATTAGCTCTTTGTAGTTCTATATAAGAATGTGTTTGCTTCTTATTTTAATCAATCAATTATCTTGGCAATTATTTTGTGTGTGTTCATATTTATTTTATGGTATCAGAGCTCAGGTTTGGGATCGGTTAGTGCGTGAATTCTACGGACGGTGAAGTGACGAATTCAACGCAAGACATAGGGAATCGTGCCAAGGGTGACTGTACGAATTTTGTATAAAGATTCAAAGGCATACATAACACTATTAATTTTTCTCTTGTGGCTAACATTTAGGGTGCTTACGAACCACGGGACTTTGCAAAGGCAATAGGTAAACCTGAATGGGAAAAGGCCATGGATATAGAACATCAAAGCCTTATGAAAAGTAAGACTTGGGTCCTTTCAGATCTTCCTCTAGGGAAGAAACCCATTGGCTGCAAATGGGTGTACAAAGTCAAGTATAAAGTTGATGGTACACTTGACAAGTACAAAGCACGATTGGTGGCTAAAGGATTCTTGCAGAGAGCAAGTATTGATTATGAGGAGACCTTTGCTCCTACAACAAAGATGAGCACCATTTGGTTAGTTCTAGCCATGGTAGCACAGTTTGGTTGGAAAGTCCATCAAATGGACATCAAGAGTGCCTTCCTCAATGGTGACTTAGAGGAAGAAGTGTACATGACACAGACTCAGGGTTTTCTAGTTACAAGAAAGGAGCATCAGTTTTGCAGACTGACAAAATCCCTTTATGGCTTGAAGCAGGCACTCAGGGCATGGTACATCAAGATTGACAAGTATTTGGGGCAACATGGATTCCAACGCAGTCCTTCAGATCCGAACCTATATGTCAAGAGAATGGGCAATAACATCATCCTTCTTGAAATATATGTGGATGATACCATCATTACAGGTAGTGAGGAGCATTTGATTGAGCAAATCAAATGTAATTTGTGTCACACTTTTTAAATGACAGACTTAGGCCTCCTACATTATTGCCTAGGTGTAGAGGTTTGGCAAAGCGGTGGTGGTATTTTTATCACATTCTAAATATGCCAAGAGTTTGCTAGACAAGTTCAGAATGACAGATTGCAAAATCGTGTGTACACCCATGGCAAAAAGGTTGAAGCTGTCAGCCAACACAGACTCAATGGTGATCGATGAGTCAGTTTATAGGCAACTAGTGGGCAGCCTTATCTATCTTACAACCACTAGACCTGATTTGAATTATGTTGTGAGTTACATTTCCCATTTTATGAAAACCCCAAAGGCAGAACATTGGGATGCAACGAAGCGGGTACTAAGATATGTGAAAGGGACACTTGACTTTGGCATTCTATATAGCAGAATCAAAGATCCTAGGCTGGTTGGGTTCATAGATTCAGATTGGACAGGTTTAGTTGATGATAGGAAGTCCACTTCTGGGTATGTTTTCAATCTTGGCACGGGTACAGTCACACGGACCAGTAAGAAGCAGCAGGCAGTAACTCTTTCCTCGACCGAAGCAGAATATCGAGGAACCATCAAAGCAGCATGTGAGGCAGTATGGCTTCGAAGGATGCTTTCAAACATGCAGGTGTCTCAAGCAGGGCCTTCACCCTTGTTTTGTGACAATCAAGGGGTGCTAAAGCTTGCCAAGAATCCAGTCTTCCACGAGCGTACCAAGCATGTAGAGCTTCATTGTCATTTCATACGGCAACTTGTAGAAGATGAATTAGTAATGTTGCAGTATTGTCCCACTGAAGACCAGACTACAAACATTCTAACCAAATCTTTAAATCCTGACAAGTTTGTAAAATTTTGGGATAAGATTGGTGTAGTTAATAGATTGACCAATAAGGGAGGGTATTAAAATAATATTGTTATATTTAGTTTAATGGTCAAATAAGATATTAGAATATACTTTAAGTATATTCTTTTATTCTTTTAGTTAGCTTTCAATTAGGGTTAGTTAAAGCTTTCAGTTAACTTTTTTGGCTTTCAATTACTTTCAGTTAAGCCTTCAAATAGCTTTTATTAGTTTCACTATTACTAACTCTTTGTAGTTCTATATAAGAATATGTTTGCTTCTTATTTTAATCAATCAATTATCTTGGCAATAATTATGTGTGTTCATAATTATTTTAGTAGGTGGATTGGTCAATACAAAATCCATGACCAAAAAACTCATAGTGTTCATAGTGGCATCTGAAACTAGTCTTATGGATGTCTTCTCTAACTCTGATTTGATGATACCTTGACCTTAAATCAATCTTCAAAAAAAAAAATTGTCCCAAGCAACTTGTGAATCAACTGATAGATCTTGGGAATAGGGTACATGTTCTTAATTGTTTTCTTGTTGAGAGCCCTATAATCGAAACACATCCTCATGTTTTCATCCCTCTTCTTAACCAAAACTATTGAAGAAGCAAAGGGACTGGAATTGGGTTTAATATGCCCCATATCAAGTAACTCTCTAATTGCTTTCTCTATTTATTTCTTATACCTTTTTGAGTGGCGATAAGGAGTAGTTATGACAAGCTTGGGCCCCTTCCACTAACTCAATCACATGATAAAAGCCCTTCTCTATGGTCTACCTAGAGCAATATCACCAAATACCATTCTATGCTTGTCCAGTAATGATTGAATCTCTCACCCTTTGAAAAAGTTTTTGCAATGACAAAGCATTGGGTAGCACATGCAACCTCTCCATGACAAAAAATAGCCTCCATTTTCTTTGCAGCAACTACCCCATGACCTCCATTCGACATACCTCAGAGTTCTACCTTCTTCCCATCTGCCTTGAACTTCATTTCCATTATCAAAAAAAAATTCAGAATACTTCCCAAGAGAGTGCAGCCATCCCAAAACTACATGTGTCTCCCCAATGCCCACAACATAAAAATCATTTGTTACCTTATGGTTGCCCAAAGTGATACTCAACTGTGATATCTTTTTGGTGCATGACATAATAAACCCATCTACAACCATCAAATTGAATACATCAAAGTCCTCTACCTCCAATCCCCCTTTTACCACTAATCCATCTATGAAGTTGTGGGTTGCCCCATTGTCAATCAAAATTGTCACTCTCTAACCATACAAGACTCCTCTAACTCTAAATGGATTGTACCTGGGTGTACCTGAAAGTGTAGCAAAAGTCCCTCATGTAACTCCAACAATATGGTCTCCTAGTTCATCATCTTCTTCTTCATTATCACTTCTTGAATCAACCTCCTCTTTTTCTTCATTATCGGAGATAACCTCAATGTAATGAACCTTGCCCCATCCAAGACACCTGTGGCTTGATTCCCATGGTTCCTTACATGAAAAACATAGTTTCTTGCTCCATAGCGCATTCTTCATCCATGCTTGTCTTTTCCGGCCATTCCTTCTAAAAGGGTTTCTTATCCTTCTTAGGTGGAAATGACTTAGGCTAAAATTTGTTCTTTGGTGTAGAAAGCTCCATGTTCCTTTCCTTTTCATTGCATCCTGTAAAGAAATTGGGTCAAATGCCTTCACCCAACCCCTAAGTGATTCAATCAAGCCCTCAATGAATAATACAATAAACCTCCTCTTTGATACATCAGGTGTAATGACTGCCCCTAATTTTTCTGTTTTCCTATTTTGCTAATAAGAAGTGTTTGCTAATGTTTGTTTGGTTTTCAAATGTCATTCATTGATTCAAGCATGCATGATATAAAGATAACATAAAGTGTAGGAAATATAGATAAACTTGTTTGCAATATTGATGAACTTTCAGAATATAATTCAATGATAACATAACAGAAATCTGGCTTTTACAAATGTATATCAGAATCAGTAAATTTCATATCAGACCTGGATATAGAGTTCAACCAGCAAAATAGACACTCCAAATTTGCAATATCTTTCACCAATGAGATAGACCAATGAACCCCTTGCAATCTCAGTGCAAATGACCAACGTTTCAGACCCCAACAATGGCATAAACGGCCTGTTGGCGTAACAACTAGCACCTCCGGAGTAAGAGTTGGTACGGACAGCTATGCACACTACGCAATGAGTGCTCTTCAAATTAGGAGGGGAAGCTCCCTCGTTGTGCTTGACAAAAGTACTTGCAAAGGAAATAAACTAAACTATATCCTGTCTTTTTGTTTCAGCTGTAGAGGTACAAGGCTTTCTCGAAAACTATATACGTTGCAGCTGAGTATTTTCTGGTTTCGCAGTATTACTAACTACAACTAAACTTAATTATTTAAATTCTATCCAGTCTCCTCAAAAAAACAGAGCATGAGGAAACGGAGCAAGGTTTGACTATCAGACGATAAACGAGTATAGATTCTCAACTTGAAGGCAAGGTGGCACATCTATCAGCTCAATCTAAACAAGTTTATTGATAACATCACACGATAAACTGAATACAGATTCTCTACTTGAAGGCAAGGTGGCACGACTATCAGCTCAATCCGAATAAGTTTATTGTTCACAACAACACACGATAACCAAGTGCAGATTCTCTACTTGAAGGCAAGGTAGGCACAACTATCATCTCAATCTGAACAAGTTTATTAAACACAAAATAGATTTGATCTAACTATGGAAAGAATTCGCCATTACAATTGCATGAAACCCTATGTAGCATAACAATTCATTATAATAGCAAAGACGCATGAACAAATACCAAAAGAGCAATATTGAGGGCAAGGTAGGCGCAACATATATTTCTCTCTTGTGCAAAAGTTCTTGAACAGATACAATAATAGCGATACTATAGGCAAGGTAGGCACAGCATGTATGCTATCACGCAAAAGTTATTCACAAATGAGCAAAAGCTCTTATTTATATACATCAAGGTGTAGGGAACCCTAAAATCACCTTGAGTCAACTACAGTCTTGCAATGCATGCAAGATTTATTACTAAAACCCTAAAAAAGCAAACTATACAGTTAACTGGAAAGCTACCATCAGTTAACCGGTACATCTAACCTAAATGGACAATGTGCAAGCATGCACGTCCTTATTTAAAGCAAAGTTAACTGGACACTACCTTCAATTAACTGGAAACCCTAACCCTAACTCCTGTGACGATAATTCCAAGGACGAGATAAGCATGTGTGAAATCAGCGAGTGAACTCAAGACTGAAAGTCGAGTTAGCTGCTACTCATGACTCAACCCTCGAAATTAACTGCAGGTTCCAACTGGCAGATCACTCCATGTCATCTCGGTCTAACACTTTGACCAAGAACTCATCAATCTCTCTGTCATCTGGCACTTTGATACTGTCTAAAGCAATAGTCTGTCTCTTTAGTTCTCTATCGCCTTCCTTGATTGTATGCATGCATTCTTTAACATCTTCAGTCGCCTTTCTGAAACTAGCTGAAATGACTGAAACATTCTCCAGCTTAGCCGCCATAGGCTCTCCCTCAAGGCTATCACGAATTAACTTTTCGAACTCAACTTGTACTTTGTCCAATTCAATATACGTGCCGTCTTCAAGAAGATAATGACACGGAATCTGAACAACAAAACCACTGACAAGTGCAAGCGCTCCAACTACATCATCTTTCAGTGAAAACAACTTGGTAGAGATCTTTTCACATATTTCCATTTTGAGAAGGTGTTGCTCTCTCCAAGTAAAAACTTTATCTTGATCTTCATCAATCTCCAAGGAATCGTATGCAACTGACAACTGAGACACAAGAACACGATCCTTGGCTAAACCCTCTGCTACTGAAACCTCGAGCAACTAAATACCTTGACGAAGCCTATGTGCATCACTCCTTAACTGATACAAATCCGCAAGAAGATGCTGACCTGTAGCAACTAAGCCTTCAATCTAGTTATCCAAAAGTCTGCCATGACTGACTAACTGATCCAGCTTTCGTTGTTCTGTAGGTGTATTCTAAGGAAGAACAGGCGCTCTACTAGAACTTCCATGAACAAGATCAGAAATATACTGACGAAGTTGACTATTTTCAGCCTTAAGCAATGCCTTATCCTCTCCATCCTTCGTGATGCGTTCTTCAAGATTATTGGTGACAATCTTAAGAAGGCTCATGTTTGTCTCTCGAGTGGTCCTACCAAGATTTTCCTTAGTAAAAGTAAAGTCACCAACTTCGACTTCATCTAGGCTCTTACCCTCTGGAGGAACAGCACCCTGTTGATGTGGTTTTTGTGACCGTACCAAACAGCAGAACAAAAATAGTCCGAAGGCTATTCCATTCTCTCTTGATCAAAGTATTCTGTGCGCTAAGATTGCGAGAAAGTTCGCACGTTCAACTCCAAGGTTCCGAATACTTAGAATACCCTCAGTTGGTTGATGTGTATTGCTGTGTTCTTACGAGGGGACTTACACAATTGTTCAGACTTCTTGCAGTTAACAGTCAGTGTATGATTTGAAGGGGGTTCTTGCATGTATGATTTAGCAATACAGTACGTTTCCTAAAGCTAATCAGAAATATGCGGAAAGTAAAGAGTATAGGGCCTAAGAAACTTATGTTCTATTCTAAATGCACGATATATGGAACTTCGTTTTAGTAGACTTCAACCAAATTTCACCTAGCCTCACATCGGACAGCCTCGGTGAAATTGGTGCAATCTTCAAAGGGATAGCAGAGGATGTTCAAATTATGACTCAACATGCATACACCATCACAACGGTGCATATAAGCATACAAATCACAATTGAAGTTAAACTCAAGATAATCTCCAGTCGACCACGCAAGGCGAACTTATCATCAACAAGCCGCTAGTGGTATGGAATAAAGTGAAGCTACCTCAATAAAACGCCACACATCAAAGTAAACTACTTACATGAAAATTTAAGCTACTTGGATTCGAAAGGAAGAAGAGACCTTGCTAGCTATTCATGACAAGACGAATTCCATCATCAATGAAAAGATCTATTATCATGAAAAGTGTTACACAACAATCTCCACAAAAGTTTTCAAAGGGAAAACTTTCTTTCTTCTCCACTATGCAAAATGTCTATAATGCTCTACTATGCTCTACTCTCTAGCTCTAGCTCTAATGCTAATGCCCAATCTCATGTCCTAATGAATTACAAATGGAGGGGACTCCCCCTTTATATAGCTAGCCAAGTCCCAAAAGACGGCTAGGGTTACAATTAATAGAGTGGCCAGAATCGTGCCACCTCAGCCCAATTGACATAGTCCTTCCCTTCTAGCACTAGGTTGATGTAGTAAAACATCCAAGGCTCAAAGATAAATGACTGTGCACAGCCACCAACCCTGCTCAGCATCATAATGAGATCACAGTATTCTTGCTTCAAGTCATCCGCTATGATCTGTTTGGGCAACTTCGTTCGAGAAGGCTTAGGAGTGCTCATCCAGTGGGTGTTAATTGTATCCATGCATCGCTCAAAAGTAGAAGCATACATACGCTCAGCTCGTTCCCTGGATTTATAAATCATGTTCCTGTGCACCGGGATCCCGAAAGCTTCACCAATGGCCGTCGGAGTAAGATTAGCTAGCACTTGGCCATCAGGTGACATGATCGACCGGTGTTCCTTCTCGTAGCAATTAGCACACTCCATCATCAGCTCCGAGCATTGAATGGCTGGCGGAAAACCAGCAGCTGCATATAGTCCGCTTCGAACAATGTTGTGCAAAGTGGTCGAAGCCCGATGACTTCCAATTCCAAACATCCTGTTCTTGAAGGTCTCCAGGTTGACGGAGCCCAGGTTAGTGTCTGTCAGCTTGCCCAACTTTGAAATGAACTTTGACTCTGGCATGAACGTCTTACTCAGCTTCTTGATCACAGCTTGTCTGGAGGCACCATTGTCCTTGCCAGTCGTCCTTGCCTCAGCCATTTGCAAACAATAACATTCATCAGCAATTTAAAATAAATAAAAAAATATTGCATAGGGGCTGCAGTCGACTTCTAGAAGCTGCAATAACTCTTGTGTTTTCAAACCTCAGCTTCTCCACTAATAGAATCGAACTTCAACACTTAGAAAATTTTCTAAGTAAGCCTCGGCCTTCAGCACTCTTAATCAATGTCAATCAGCAACTCGAACTTCTATAACTTCACACTTTATATCAGTAAGCAGCAATCAGCAATCAATCAATTTGCACTTTGAAAACTCTCAGTAACTTCACCTCAAGGCGTCCTCCTTAACTAGCAACTTCAACTTTCAGCAACAAATGAATTGAATTTGCACCTCAGCCACAGCTTCTTTAACCAGCAAGTGCGCACTTCTAAACTTCAGCAAAGGCACCCTTTAATCTCTCAGTAAGCTCAAGGCGTCCCTCCTTCAGCAGCCTCGGCAAACTCCAGACTTAGCCAAAATTCGAACTCACTTAATCTCCAGTCTTCAACAACTCACTACAATGCTTCACTCTCAGAGCAAATTCAACTGTGAAAACAAGTGAGAAACTTCTTCATTTTATAGCTTAAAATCAAATTCTAGAAGGAGCCAATTTTAGCCAGTGCATTAAACTTCCACTACTCCACTTCAAGAATTCGAATTCTCCCTCTCTGGTTTTTTTGACACTTGTCTCTGGACGTCAGGAATCTTATTCTTCTAGAAATTTGACTTTGACTGGCATCTTTGAATTTGTTTTCGAAAAATTTAATTTTAAATCCATCCTTTTAACTCACCAGTCGGAGCTCAGTCACTTGAAATTCGAATTTTAACTCTTCATTACCTCTGGAAAATTCATCTTCGAAGAATTCCATCAAAATTATCTAGGCAACTCATCTTGAATTCATCATTCGAAGAAATTCATTTTGAAAACACATTTTATTCATTTTTGCCTTGAAGGATTTTAAAATTTCCCTTAGGAAAATTCACAATTTGAGCACTGATTAAATTCTTCACTGAAAAAGCGTTGGTGAAGTGCAGAAGACTTGGAAATCCATCTATCATTGCGAATGTTCAATACCCAAAAGAGAATTTTCTTCAGAACGCCTCGAATCCATGGGTACCCAACGAACGGGTTCATTTAATTTTTGAATTCTGAACCTTAGAAAATATTATTTTATCAAATTAAAATCCATTCTTCGCCTATGATCATTCTGTGTTGCTCCAAATTGAAGAACTTCGAATTCATCTGCATTATCATCATTCTCTGACTTCATCACTGAGAAAATTTGCTCGGGCTTCGAAAAATTTCATCACCTTGAGTTCTAGGCGTATTTTCTGAGAAGAAAATAATTTGCCTTAGAAAATATTTTAATCATTTTGCACTCTGAGAATTTGCCTTAGAAAATTTTGTTTCATTTGCCATTGGTAGAGATTTTATCAACTTCATTTAGAAAATTTTACTCATAGAGGCGCCTTGCACATTTTATTCTCACTTGCCACTTGCATTTCACTCCACACTTAGGAAAATATTCCAACGCCTTAGAGAAATTTCTCACTCACCACCTTAGGCGTATATCATACTTGAAGAAAATCACGCCTTGGCATTTTACTTCCAACACTTTTAAAAAAAATATTTCATTTTTTACTTGAGGCGCCTAGCACCCTTGAAGAAAATCACGCCTTAGCCTTTATCTTCATATTTCACACGCCTTAGGAAATTTTTCTAACACCTTATAACTCCCATCACCCTTGGCGCCTATAGCATGCAAGAGGGAAATTTAAAATCACGCCTAGGAAAGCATCTATCATCCTCCACCTTGAGCGTGCCTAGCATTTACCTCACATTGACCACGCCTTGAGGTATTTTCACCTTATTCACCACCTTCATTCACTTCTACACCTTAACTTGGGCGCATTTGAGCTAGGGAAGAGGATGACTCTTCAACTTCCGTTTTTTGTCTTCACATGCTTGTTTTGGGCTCATTTCACCCCTTGAGGAGGACGAATTCCTTTGACTTGTTGACCCTCTTCTAACTTGAGCGCATTTTTGTGTAGGTGGAGGATAAAGAACTTTGACTTGTTTGACTCATTCCTCTTTTGGGCCCATTTAGACATAGCTGGTGGATAAACCTTTTCTAACGCCTTTGGGTGACTCTTCACCTTCCGTTTTTTGTCCTTACATGCATGTATTTGGGCGCATTTCACCCCTTGAGGAGGACGAATTCCTTTGACTTCGCTTTGACCACTCATCTTTGGGCGCATTTCAGCATAGGAGGAGGATGAAAACGTTTGACCACTTTGACTTCTTTGTGTTTTGGGCGCATTTCACCCCTGCTACAGGATGGGCGCATTTGGAGGGGTGAAGAGGATGAATTTTATACTTAGAAAAATTTTCCAACCTTCCTTCTTCAAGTTGGGCGCATTTTGCCCCTGCTGC
Source organism: Sequoia sempervirens (assembly GCA_007258455.2). Classification (NCBI taxonomy): domain Eukaryota; kingdom Viridiplantae; phylum Streptophyta; class Pinopsida; order Cupressales; family Cupressaceae; genus Sequoia; species Sequoia sempervirens. The sequence continues at coordinate 17,743 of VDFB02287802.1, read as the reverse complement.
AAGATGGAAATCTTTAACTTTGCTTTGACTTTCTTCTCCTTGGGCGCATTTTGGCCTGTGTGAAGGATGAACTCCATTCTTAAACTTTTTCGTGCTTCCTTACTCACCTGGGCGCATTTTGCCATGTCCACTGGATGAAGCTCCAGACTTAGAACTTTTTCCTTCGTTTCTCGCCAGTATTTCATGCGCTGCTATTTATAGTAAGCCTTCTCAATTTTGCACTTTTGAAGCTCGGAACGACTTGAAATTTCGCACACTGCATCCTCATCACCTCGTTGTTCCGTCGACACTGCCATTTTTAGTCACCCTGCTATTTTTAGCCCATTTCCGGAGGTAGTTTACTAAAAATAGTAACCTCTTGTTTCTGATAGCTCCATTGCTCTGATCGACTTGAAATTTGAATGAGGCGCTCCTCACCACGTGACCTTACTGTCGACACTGACGCATGCGCTCAATTTACTATTTTTAGCCCGTTTCCAAATTGACTTACTATAAATAGTAAGTGCTCCGTTTGACCTGAAATTTCACCAGCAGATAGCCTGAAGAATGTTGATCGCAGTGGTTTACACCAGTTTTCGAAAATTCTGACTTTTTGCCCTTCTTTTCAGGCTCCGAAGTTGGAAACCCTAATTCGCTCTGCATGCATATCAAAAGATCTTTGTTTGCTCTCGTTTCTGTGGCACTACGATCAGCTTGTGATTCTGAACTGCTGGGGAGGGGCTGCCAGGACATACCTGCTAAAAATAGCAAGTTCCTTACTGAGTGGTTATCTTCATTTGCATGTCACACCATCGCGAAGCTTTCGAAAAACCCATCAGGAATCACCCGACATGCAAAAGAAACCCTGACATGCAAACCCTAAAAATAGCCTCGGAAGACTGAATTCTGAAAGTTATCTCGTTTTGCATGTTATACCGTTGCGAAGGTCTTGAAAAACCCATATGGAATATCCAGACATGCAAAGAAAAACTCTGTGTCTGAACCCTGAAATTCATCCCGGAAGCTGGACTGCTAAAAATAGTAAGTTGTCTGTTTTCGCTCAAATTTTGCATATGAGCAGCTTGATACGCTCTGAACACCGTGTGACTGTTGGAATCTCAAAAATACTGATGGATTGTCCCGAATTTCACACTTACTAAAAATAGTAAGTACCTCGGAATCCGATGAAATTTTGCTGAGAGCCTGCTGGAAGCATACTGACAACAATGTTAAGTTCAATTTTCAATTTACTCACTTTATTTGCCCTTGGACTGACCAGAAACGATGAAACCCTAATTTTCAGACTAGGTCAGTTTCACACTTAAACTCACTGACGAGCGCAACCCCTGAAAGGCGGACATCAGAAAGAGAGAGCAAGAGAGAGAGAGAGAGAAAAACCCAAGCCAAAAGACCAGAACGGAGCAAAAATTAGGGGGTCCCCAGTTGAATGGGGCGATGTGCGAAAAGGTCACAACACAACCTCTATAACAATCTCTGATTCTGGAGTCTTTTCAATATGCATCTGTTTCTTAATCTTCTTGTTCGACCTTCTCTGATAAGGTTCACCGAACTCAGATAAATCAAGGTTATATGAAGGTTCACGCCTCTATCTCCCCAAAGACCTCTCAAGCCAACAAGACTGAACAATATCATCAATCCGAGGAGAGACTGTCCCTGATGTATCAACTTGTGGTGGTTCAGTTGTCTCCGATCCTACTTGAATTGGTATCTCAGGCTCTAAATCTATGTCAATAGGTTGTATGTGAGGCGAACTAGGAGGTTCAACGTGAGGTTTAGCCTAAATGACTGTCTCTACTGGAGTCTCAGGTACATTCTCAACTTGGAGGTATCACAATAGCCTTGACCCGAGGTCTTGACCTAGAAGTGGAAGGCAATGAAGAAAAATCCTTTGGCGGCTCTGTCACAGGAACTGACTTTCGCTTCCGTTTACTCTCCAAGAACAACTTGCTAGTCTTGATAACTGATCTAGAAACCTCCTCAATGGAAGTATTCTCCTTAGCATACCAATCTGGTGAACGAAGTGGCTGCCGAGCAATTTGATCTCTGACATATGAATTGAGAAGAACTTCTCCATCATCCTCTGATAGACCATCAACATCTTCTGATAGGTAATCAGAAAGCTGACCAATAGTGAGTCTACAATGGTGACGACAACGAACCTTGAACTCATCTTCACAATTAGCCCAGAAATCTTCAAGTGCTGGCTTATGTGCAATCCCTCGCTCTAACCTGTCTGCATAATGACCGAGAGGATCATAGGAACGTCTCTCAGTATGAGTTTTGAGTTTGAACCTTTCTATTTCGGTTGACATAAGCCTGGCATCTGTTGCCGCATTGCATGTGAAAATTCTCAATGTAAATGGAAAATTAGCCGCAATCTTATGACGACTACGAAGAAAGAAATGAACATGTTGCATCTGTCTGAGAAACTCCATTAAGATGATCTTGTCTGAAGGGTACCTCGGTAACATGAAAGGCTCTCCAACATATCCATAAACCCGGATGTATGTGAAAGTAGGGAACTGGATAAACCAATCCGCCCAAGTCTCCATCACTGATTTTGCCTCGGCAGAAATACGAATGTGCATTTCGTTGTCAAAATCTCTAACTATCCTCATAGAAAAGTGATCACTGACTGCTCGGAATACTCGTGAACACGTTGAACACCAAGAGTGCCATCAGTTTTTAGATGCTTGTAGCTGCCTTGGAATGCAACTAAGTATACCAAGTAAGATATCATATGAAACTCATGAAACTTGAGAAAATTAGTAATCTGCTGATGTAAGCAATCACTAATCAACATAGCCCAGTCAAAATGCTTTGAGCCATCAAGAATTCTGGAAATCAGGTAAAACATCCATGAACGGAAAGTGCTAGCATCCTATTGGCCTGTAACTCGATTGAGCAAAGTTATCAAAACAGCAACCTCGTCCTTGAATTCACCACGACCAACCTTTTTAGGCATGTTAGTCTTCTGAACTTTTAGCCATTTCTGAGCCACCTTTCTCTGCGAACATTGTTGATCTCCATCCCAAATCTTCTCACAAGCCTCAATAACGACAGTAAAGTTATCTGAACGAGGAATAGCAAAACATTTCTCTATGTCCTTTGGTTTGAGACTGCAAACAACTCTCCCGTCAGCTGATCTGATTTGTCGTGAAGATGAGTCATAATGCTTGATACAAGCAAGAACGAACTCAAGATCAAAAGTGGTAACAGGAATAGATGCCGCTGCCAGCAATCCGGAACGCTCAAGATTTGTCAATGAATTGCTGCTAACACCCTCCAGACTGCTCAGATTAACCACTGGATAAACATGATTTAGGTCTGTATCTGAAGTTTTGACAAAATTATGCATAAGAGCCGATTTGGCCTTATAATCAATGAGATTGAACTGCATTTTGAAAATGAAGACTTTTGACTATAAAGTCGAATGTACTTGAACAACTTTCTGAAAAACTGAAAATCTCTAGGCAAGGCTAAAAATAGCCTATGACGAAAGAAATTTTCGAGATTTTTCTGAAACATGGGTTTTGTGCAAAATCAAATTCTAAGCCAACCTAGATAGCTTGATTCTCGAAAAAATGTGTTTTAGACCCACATGCAAAGAAATTCTCGGAAAAAAGCACAGAGCTTCAGAATGAAGACTATGGGGCGATTTTCTCGAAAAAATCTAAGACGTGGGTTTTGCTGCAAATACTAAAATATGCGAACCCAGATGATCAAACTCTGAAAATACGCTGAATTTCTTTGACATGCGAAGAAAGTACCTAAGATGAGAAATAGAAGAAATAAGACAGAAGATAGAAAGTTTTGTTTGCTCTGCTTCTATAGAAAATTCGCCAATCTCTTCTTTGGAATTTGATGAAACCTGCATGCAAAGTGAAAACAAAATCTTGAATCTTCTTCCTCTGAACAATCTGAATCCGTTGCTATGAAGAACGCTGAATTCTGACACCTGTAGCACCTTTAAGCTGCTGCTCGCTCAAGAAGAATGTAGACTTCAAAGCTTGTGATGAAGAAATAATGGACGCCAATGCTTGAATAAATAGATTTTCATCATTGAAATTCGCACAAAGGCACTAAACCTTGAAAAATGCACTTGGCCTGTGATTGGACCCCAATTTTAGTTAACTGAAACCGAAATAAGCTAAATAAAACACCATGCTTTAGGGCGCCTCTTCTTAGTCTTCAGTTGCAATCTTATTTAAAGCATCATGCGAATTTGACTTCAGTTGACAATTCATATTAAGTTCGCCATCTTCACTTGCTTTAAAATTCACACTTAAGAATTAAAGCGTCCCTTTTGAAGAACTTCAGTTGACAATCTTTATTGAAATGAGTTCGCCATACTTCATGCTTATGCTTTAAATCTTAAAAATTCTAAATAAGGCGTCCCTTTTGAAGACTTTAGTTAACAATGAATGAAACGCCAACCTCACAATATCATGCTTTAAATCTAAATATGGCGTCCCTTTTGAAGAACTTCAGTTGACAAAAAGAAGTGAAGCGCCAACTTCACTATTCTTCACAATTTCAATTAATTGCACCATGCATGTGAACTCAAGTTGATTTTCAAGCATAAACTTCAGTTAACTCAACATGCAAACAAGTTAACTTAACATGCAAAGTTGTTAACTGGACATGCAAACTAGTTAACTCGACATGCGAACTGAAAGATCACTCAACATGCCAATATATGAACTAGAGATGACAACCCAGAAATCATTTAGTCTAACTGAAGTCAGAACTCAAGTTAGGGCGCACCAATCAACTTCTTTCAAAAATTCAACTTTGACCTCTTAGGCGAATTCCAGACTTAGCCAATTTTGATGAAAATTTGGATTTAAACCTCTGTCGGGACCTCTGTTCATCCTCTGACACTGGCTGACTGACTCCACCGATTGGCTGGCTACCAGATGCATCGCAGAGCTGGACAAAAACTGATCAAGAGATACCTTGAGACTGAAAATCATAAAACTAAGATCTGAAGGCTCAAAAATCCAAGCGCTTTTTTCAAGAACTGCTCTTTTTCTCAGACTTAGTCAAATTTTCTCATCTCGATCTCGTATGAAGGGAAAAATAAAACCTCCATAACTTCTGATTAATCAATTTTCAGGACTGGATCACAGGTTCACTGCGGAGCTAACCTCATTCTACATGACAGCTGCAAAGGCACATTTCTCCAGAAAACATCATCTGCGGGGTGAAAAACAAGGGCGCCTTTTTCAAAAGTTGCTCTTTTTCTCCCCAGACTTAGCCATTTCTAGAACTGACCAAAATAACACTAGAACTCCGACTGCAAGCTGCTGAGTCATGCTCTGATCTGACGGAGAATGGCAACGGAAAGCTGAACGTAACACGGACAAATTGAACATCTGAAATCATCAAAAAGAAAGCATTAAAGGCTTGAAAAATTCAAGCGCCTTTCTGAAAAAGTGCTCTTTTGCTCATTTCCTTGATATTCTAACTAAGATTTGACCCTACGTTTGACCTCTGATTCAGGCACTTCTGCAACTCAGATTCACCCACTGACGGATGCGTCGCGAAGCTCGAACAAATGTGAGATAAACATCTTGGGTGGCGTTTAGTCAAAAACCTTCATTTAACACCTCAAAAAGATGGGCACCTTTCTCAAAAGCTGCTCTTTTCTCCAGTGTTAGCCAACTCTCGTTTTCCTCTCGTTTTGCGCTATATCTTCCGTAACTTGCACAAAACAGGTCCATTTGACAAGCCTAATAGCCCGTTGTGAAGCTGACGTGATGCTGGACAAATGCCTACTGGAGGTGACAAACCCTAAAAACAGGATCTGAGCCCCTAAAAGATCGGGCGCCTTTTTGAAAATGTGCTCCCTTCTCCAGAGATAGAAAATTTTGATGATTTTCCTTCAGATTTTCACTTTTCTTGGATTTCTTTAGTAACCGACTGACAAGACACTGACACCAACTCCATATTTAAAAAGCCCAAAAATGACCTTCTGACATCACTTTAACAAGATTAAGACTCAATTAAGCAAAATGCCTTAGTAAAGAAAAAAATTTGGTTTTGGGTACAACACGGCCTATACAACAGCAGGCCTAAAATCTGGAAATCACCACAAATAGAGCGACAACCTGAGAAGGGCCATCTACTCTAACAAATCAGGCTTTCACCAATAAATTTGTGTCAATATATAATCTAGGGTGCCTTGATGAGGAGCTTCTGTTGAACCAATACCCAGAATGCAAACCTTAACCGATATGAAGTTATGATCAAACTACCAACTTCTGTCCTGGAAATGTAATGTTCAGAAAATCACTATTATCAGCTTCAAACCTTGAAAAAAACTCCTTGAAAAACAACACCATAACCAGTCCCAACAAAACCAAGTTCAATCACACCAAACCCAATAAGCAACGCCTCAAAAATATTCAAAAATCATCATCTTTCAATACCAAAATACTGAAAAACTGAATATTTGTGAAGCACCAAAGTGACCCCTGAGTGGAATCACACCCAATTGAGTAGGGTGGATCTCTCACCACCGAAACCAACTCCTGAATGAAGAGGGTTTTCGTCCTCAACACCAAACTATAGACCTCTGGAGAAAATCCAGCAGCATCCTGTTATGCAACCAACTTAGAATGAACAAATGAGATTCCAAAATGATGTTATAAAGACTCAATGAGAAATTATGGTGACCAAATTTGAACTCCATCTTCCCTCCAAAAGCCACACCCTCTTATGCTTTGCTTTTTAATTAAAAAATCATTTTTAACCTCACTCATGCCTCCCTTGGGCGTTCCACTTATTCAGCCTTCAAAACCGCTTTTGTTGCTTTAAAAACAACTTAAGTCAATCAACTAGGTGCCAAGGAACAAATTGATGACCCATCTGACCCTCAACATAAGTTATAAAATAACTTTATAAGAAAAGCATCTCAAGTGAGGAATGCAAATATTAAAATAATCAGACCTTAGCAAAATCCAACACCCAAATTGGAAAGACACTACTGAAAGTAGCCTGGCCAGGACTAGTTACCAAAAATAGTAAATACACTGAAAACTCAAACTGGCATGAAAACTGATTTGCAAAGCGACTTACTATAATTGGCCCCTGCTAAAAATAGAAAGTCTCGCCTGAAACACCGAAAAACCCCATAGAAAGGATTAGCACAAAACATTAAAGCTCATCAAACAACTTGCACACACTGCCCAAATAGGAAACCCTACACTACACTACCGCCAGGACTAGTTACTAAATATAGTACTTACTAAAAATATTGAGTCAAAACCAAACTAGCCCAAAGAAGGACATTGAAAATGGGGACATTACATTAGGAACCATCATCAATAGGCCCTACAATTAAAATACATAGCTATTAATTGAGATTGTGCTAGCTCCCTAAAATGCAGTTCTAGATCTTTCTTGTCAAACGTATCAATTAACCTTTGGCTGAAATCCATATAAGAGTTTATGAGACTGTGATCCTAGGTCATGAATCCATGGTACCACTACTTGTGAGCATCTCCTTCCAAATGCAGTGTGGCATATTTTATCACTTCCCCTTCAAACATACAATTTATGGAGTAGTATGTATCCAACTATTAGATCCAAGAATGTGTTATTCATTTGTTTGAGCCATCAAAAGTAGGTATGGACAGCTTGCCCAACCTTCGTTGTAAGTCTTGGTTGTGGATTCCTCTCTCTTTCTTGGGCCTATTTCGTAGTTTAAATTGATAGAAATCTACAAGAGACATTGTTGCAAGAAAATCATCCCCTAAGGATTGATACTCATGCAGATAAAATAAATAGCATTCTCCAATATTTTGTTGTTCACCCTCACCTTCAAGACCTTCTCTATCTAGAAACTTTTGCATGAGAGGTCTACACGCTAATCCAATCATTGTTTTGGTGCTGTTATTATTATTTGAGTTGCTAGCCTTGCCATTGTGATTTTGAGTGACTATCGAAGTGTTTATAATTTGCAACAACCAACTTATCAAATTGGTCAACTATTGTTGACACTATATGAGAGCATGGAACTGCAAATATGTTCTAAGAACCCTAAGTCCTCCAAACTACAAACTCTGTACTGCTGAGACTGACTGTTGGTTTTGTGATTTTTTTGTGTTTTTGTTGTATATTTGTTTTTTTGTATTTTCTCAAATAAAGATGCCAGGCATGAAATAAAACTAAAGTAATTGAATGCAACTATTGAAATAACTATTGCAGCAAAGACAACTATCTTATTTATTGATGTTCTTGAAAAGATTTTTACAACAAACATACCTGCAATACAAGAAGATCAAATTATCAAAAAACTGGAGTGACTAGCAGCCATGACTGGAGCTGATAAATGATTCGACCTGCTGCAAAGATTCACTTCTCCACCTCCAAACAGTCCAAAATGCCTCTAAGATGTGGGACACCAACCAAGAAGTGAAAAAGGGCTCGAAAAGCCAAGCGCTCTGCCCTAGGAAAGTCACGCCATGCTAAGGAGGTACGACTGGCTGTGTAGGTCAGAAAGTACGGCCTCTAGAAATAAATACAAGATCATAAAATGAAGCCCCTGTGATATTTTCCTCCAACAATGAAAGATAAGCCTGAAAAACCCCTATGAAATGTCTCCAATCTGCACAAACTTGACTCTTGAATGAAACCAACAATAGAGCAACTTCAATTGATAGTTCCACAACCTCAAACTGCTGATACACTGAAGGAGCTACACTCTCCAATGTCAATACGCACAGGAAATTGCAGAAACCCTTGCCTCTATTCTCCCAACGCAAAGAAGTAATGAAATGAGTTTTCAAAATGCCAAGATAGAGATTTCGACTTTTTCCAAGAAGCTTATATACTCCTCTCAAGTGGTCGACCCCTTTTGCCTTTTTTAATTCTTTTAAAATATGATGAAGTCTGCACTTTATAAATATTAAAATTATTGTCTAGGAGTAGGCGTCCAAGACATCACTTAACTGGCCCCCTTTTAATGTATCAATGACCCCCCATAATATAAAGTGCAAATATAACATTATAATATCATTAAAATATTAATTATTATTAAAGTGAACCTTTAATAATAATTAAATATCATAACTTAGGCAAAACACCTTATTACTCCCAACCAACTGAAACCCAAGGTCGACACAGATAATTCTTAGTCAAGTGCCCTACTATAAATAGTAACCTGTCAAAATGACTTACTAAAAATAGTAAGTATAAGAAACTGGGCTCTGAATCCTCTGCAAAGGCCGAACGTGAACCTCTCTGAACTCTGGGGAAGAATAAAATCATCAAATGACCAAGTTTCTACCACAAAGACCCTCTATCCAATCCCATTAGCCTACGAGGGTCGATTGATAGGCTAATCCCCACTGAACTACTTAAGTCTAGCTAGGAGGGGACATTACTGTTCGCCCTCCTTGAAATTGCTTGTCCCCAAGCAATCTCAACTCTAGATGTTGTAGAATCTCCTCTCTCTCCCATGTAGCATCCTCAACCGGCAAGTCCTTCCATTTAATCAAATACTCCCTGATGACCCTTCTCCGCAACTATCTCTCTCTGACATCTAAGATGGCCTCAGGCACTAGAATCAATTTCCCCTCATCATCCAAGGGTGGTAAAGTTGTGGAAGGAACAACACGATGTCCTAACGCCTTCTTGAGGCATAACACATGAAATACATTGTGTACCCTGCTATCTGCCAATAAATCTAACTCATATGCCACCTCGCCAACCCGCCTAGCAATCCTAAAAGGGCCATAATATCGTGGCTTGAGTTTCTCTGCACCACTCTTCCTAAGAGTGGACTGACGATAGGGCTGCAACATCAAGTACACCATATCCCCTACTTCAAAAGAACGCTCTACTCTCTTTTGATCCCCATACTACTTCTACTGATTTTGTGCCTTCTGAATATTCTCACGAAGAGCCTTCATAATATCCTAGTTTTCCTATAAAAGATCCCCAGCGCTAGACACTCTACTGTCACTCAGCAATAAGTCTAGAAAGCTAGGTGCCTCATAACCATACAAGGCCATAAATGGTGTCATCTGTATCGATAAATGGTAAGTGGTGTTATAGTAGTACTCATAGAGATGAATCCACTTAACCCAAGCCCTTTGCTGCCCTGCAATATAATTCTTGAGATATCCCTCCACCCATTTATTAATAATCTCTATCTGACCATCCGTCTGTGGGTGGTAGTTGGTGCTCGGAGTGAGCTCGGTCCCACAAAGTCAGAATAGCTCCTGCCAGAAATTACTCAGGAACCGACTGTCCCTGTCACTGACAATGCTCTGAGGTAACCAATGTAATTTGAATATCTCACGAAAGAATAACTGTCACCTATGTAGCTGAATATGTAGTTGTAATTGGAAAGAAATGGCCATACTTACTGAGCCAATCAACAACCACATAAATGCAGTCTCTACCCTGGGCTTTTGGCGAGCCCATAATGAAATCCATCAACAAGCATTCCCACTTCCTGTCAGGAATTGCAAGTGGCTAAAGTAACCCTGCACGATAGGTGTGTTCCTGTTTATTCTGCTGACAAACAGGACACTCTCTGACATACCGAAGAACATCTGACTTGAGTCCTTTCCACGTGAAACGCTCCCGAACCTACCTGTAAGTTTTGAAATACCCGAGATGTCCTGCCATGGGTACATCATGAAAGGCCCTCAATACTATGTTGTTCATCTCTGATCCTGGGGTCAAGAAGATCCTCCCTTTGTAAATGATAAGATCATTTACAACTAAGTACCTATTGTCCTATACTAAACCATCAACTATGCCAAAAGCCCAAGATACTTTGGCATACTCAACTATAATCAGATGTCTCCAATCCTCTGAAATCTCTACCATGGAGCTCAAGTGCGGTCGGCGAGACAAGGCATCAGCAACAACATTCTGAGTCCCTTTGACATAGGCAATGTCAAAGTCATATGATTGCAACTTACTAACTCATTTTTGTTGACGATCATTGAGATCTCGCTGCCCTAGGAAGTTTCTCAAGCTGTTATGATCTGTCCTACCATAAAATTTACTGCCCACAAGTTATTGCTTGAATTTGGCCAACCCATGCATGATGGCCAACATCTCCTTATCACATATATTGTAGCTCCTCTCTAGACCTCTAAGCTTCTTGCTCTCGAAAGCAATAGGGTGCTTATCCTGCATAAGCACTGCGCCAATGCCCTCACCAAAAGCATCACACTGTAGCTCGAATGGTCTAGTAAAATTTGGTAAGGCAAGGACTAGGCAAGAAGTCACCAACTACTTAAATTTCTCAAAACACTTATGTGCCTCAGGAGTCTAAACAAACGCCCCTTTTTTTGTCAAGTTTGTAAGTGGCGCTGCATGGCGTGAGTATCCACTAACAAATTTGCTGTAGAAGCCACACAAGCCCGAAAATCCTCTAAGTTGAGTAAGATTCTCAGGAGTAGGCCACTCAATGATAGCTCTGACCTTGTCAGGATCCATACGCACACCCTTTGCACTGATGATATGGCCTAAATACAGCAACTATGTCATGCCCAAATCACATTTTGATTCCTTGGCATACAAGGACTCCCTATCAAGAATACCCAACACTGTATCCAGATGGGCAATATGCTCCTCCCAAGTTTTATTATACACCAAGATGTCATCGAAGAAGACTAATACAAACCTCCTCAGCCGTGACTGAAAGACCCTGTTCATAGTGGACTAAAATGTAGCAGGGGCTTTGGTTAGCCCAAATGGCATAACCACAAACTCAAAGTGTCCACAATGACATCTGAATGTCGTCTTCTCGATGTCCTACTCTCTGACCCTGATCTGGTGATAACCCGATCTCAAATCTATTTTCGAGAAATAGCAGGCACCGTGAAGCCATCAATCAACTCGTCAATCCGAGGGATAGGGTACCTGTTCTTAATTGTTCTCTTATTCAGCACCCTGTAATCAACGCACATTCGAAGTGTACCATCCTTTTTCTTCACCAAATCTACTGATGAAGCAAAAGGTGATTTGCTAGGTCTAATGTGCCCCATAGCAAGCAGCTCCTTAATTGTTTTCTCAATCTCATCTTTCAGCCGCTTGGGGTGCCTGTAAGGGGTGATTATCACGGGTTTGGCACCCTCCTCCAATTCTATTATGTGTTCAATCCCTATGTCTGGAGGTCTACCGGGTGGAATATCACTGAACACTTTCCCGTGTTTAATTCACAACTCCTGTTTATCTGGATGATAATCTGATTTTTGCTACCCCTCCTATGATGGCATCAACATACACTTGGTTGCCCACTCAATCTAATCATGGCACATGAGCCTCTACATTCTCCTAAATGATATCATCCTGAAACTGCTATCTCTGATGGCTTTTAGTATATGAGTCTTCCCATCCATCTTGAACTTCATCTCCATGTCACGAAGGTTAAGGGTAAACTCACCAATTTCATGAAGCCATTTCATTCCCAAAACCATATTAGTGTCTCCCATATTTACCACATAAAAATCTGCCTTAAACTCAAAATAATTTAGACACATAGGGAGCTTAGGAATCATCCTGTCACACTTAAGAGTGTAGCCATATGCAACCTTAACTCTTATACCTTCAAATTCCTCTGTCTGAATCCCACACCTCTTAACCAACCTAGCATCAATGAAGTTATGCGTGGCACCCGTATCAAGCAATGTAATGATCTTCTGCCCAGCTAAGACTCTATGCATCCTGAAAGAGCCCTCCCATTGTATGCTAGTTATATGTCCTCTTGAAGCTTCACTTCTGCTTCATTACAGCCACCTTTTCAGACTCCTTTGCCTCATGTTCAACTTTTTCTGCCCTTGAATCTTTTGGATCAGATTGTTGGTCTGATTTTTCAGACTCAAAATCCTCATAAAAAGCTCACATTATTCGGTTAGCTTTGCCCTTTGGTCTCAAAGGACAGTCATGTTTTGCATCATAGGGCCCTTTGTAGTAAACACATAACTTTTTCTTGCACAAATCATTGTGTGTATCTCGATCTAGAGGTGCTACTGACTTCCCCTTTGAGTCTGATTTTTCCTTCTACTTGGAGAAAGATTTGTTCTCCCTGTATGAAGATGATCCCTTGGACGAGAACTTGCTCTAGGGGGCTACAAGTTCCATACTTCTAGCCTTTTTCATGGCTTCCTGCAGTGTTGGTGGGTCAAAAGCTTTTATCCACCCTCTCAATGGTTCCAATAGGCCCTCAATAAATAGCACAACTAATCTCCTCTTAGAAATATTAGGAACCATGACTGATAATTTCTAAAAGTCACCAATATAACCCTCCAAACTCCCAATCTGTTTGAGCTGACGCAAGTCCCTAAAATATGTTTTTGGATCCTTCTTATCAAAGTGTTCAATCAATCTATCAACGAATTCTTGATAAGAAGTGATGCGGTTATGTTGCAACGTGACCATCCCGTGGTACCACCAATCACAGGCTACTCCCTCCAAGTGTAAAGTGGCATATTTTATTGCATCCTCCTCTACCACAGGTCAAAGATTCAAGAAGGTATCAAGCTTGTGAACCCAAGCTTGAGTTGTAACTGTCCCACTGCCATCAAATGTAAGTAACGTGAGTTTGTTGGTGGCATGTTTCAGGTCATTGTATTGGTCTTTAGGTCTCCGATCTTGTCTTGCTCTGTAATGCTCTCTCCTTTGACTTACAAATCTGTCAAAGCTTATGCCTTCCCTCACCTATGGTGTCAACAACTCCCATTCATCATTAGCTACCATAAGATTGTCTGCAAACATTGCCTCACCCTCTTCTTCAGCATTGACCTCTTCCGATGTGTTTCTCAAAAAGGTAGAGCATGTAGGTCTATCAATGGTATGGGTGGGTGCTATTTGTGCTTTGGGCGTCCCATCCACATTCCTGTTGTCATCTAGTTCCTGATTTTGTCTTCCATGAGGGTTCATGTGTTGTAACATTGTTGTAAGTGTCTGCAAGGCATCTACAACCTGCTCCTGCCCTGTTGCTATGCATCAAAAAATCTCCCATGCTTCTCTCTCTTCATTATTTCCCTCATTTCCAGCTCCGTCTCCAAGCTCATTCCTAGGTGGGCTACCACCACCTCTCTCACCCATGGTGGCCTGTTGTGTGTCTGCAATTTCTTTTCTCTATGGCTCTGCCCTTTTTCTAGTATAATACCTGTGAGGACCAACTTCTGGTAGCTGCATAAAAACTTTAACCCTCCAGGATGGCAGGATCAAAGCTTTGATACCACTATAAGAACCCTAAGTCCTCCAAACTGCAAACTCTATACTGCTAAGACTGATTGCTGGTTTTGTTTTGTCAGTTTTGTGATTTTTTTGCGTTTTTGCTGTTTATTTGCTTTTTTGTATTTTCTCAAATAAAAATGTCAAGCATGAAATAAAACTAAAGTACTTGAATGCAACTATTGAAATAACTATTGCAGCAAAGATAACTATCTTATTTATTGATGTTCCTGAAAAGATTTTTACAACTAGCATACCCGCAATACAACAAGATCAAAATATCAAAAACTGGAGTGACTGGCAGCCATGAATGGAGCTGATAAATGATTCAACCTGCTGCAAAGATTCACTTCTCCACCTCCAAACAGTCCAAAATGCCTCTAAGATGTGTGACGCCAACCAAGAAGTGAAAAAGGGCCCCAAAAGCCAAGTGCTCTGCCCCAAGAAAGTCACGCCATGCTGAGGAGGTACGGTTGGCTATAGGTCAGGAAGTATGGCCTCTAGAAATAAATACAAGATCATAAAATGAAGCCCCTGTGATATTTTCCTCCAACAATGAAAGATAAGCCTGAAAAAACCCATGTGAAATGTCTCCAATTTACACAAACTTGACTCTTTAATGAAGCCAACAGTAGAGCAACTTCAGCTGATAGTTCCATAGCTTCAGACTGATGATACACTGAAGGAGCTACGCTCTCCAATGTCGACATGCACAGGAAATTGCAGAAACCCTTCCCTCTATTCTCCCAACACCAAGAAGTACATGAAATGAGTTTTCAAAATGCCAAGAGAGAGATTTCAATTTTCTCTAGGAAGCTTATATACTCCTCTCAAGTGGTTGACTCCTTTTGCCTTTTTTAATTCTTTTAAAATATGATGAAGTCTATACTTTATAAATATTAAAATTATTGTCTAGGAGTAGGCGTCCAAGACATCACTTAACTGGCCCCCTTTTAATGTGTCAATGACCCCTCATAATATAAAGTGCAAATCATAGTTGCTGGGAGACGCAGGGTACTGGTACTGGTACAGGGACGAGGACGCCAATCAAATTAGGGTACGTGAGTTAAATGAATAAGGAAACGGCTATTTTATATGTAAATGATTCACCGGAAATTTTGGGTACGAGGACTGGTACGTTGTCTATGTTACCAAAATGGAGTTTCCCAGCAACTATAGTGCAAATATAACATTATAATATCATTAAGAACCTTTAATAATAATTAAATGTCATAACTTAGGCAAAACACCTTATTACTCCCAGCCAACTAAAACCCGAGGTCAACACAGATAATTCTAGCTTAGCCAAGTGCCCTACTATAAATAGTAACCCTATCAAAATGACTTACTATAAATAGTAAGTATGCGAAACTGAGCTCTAAACCCTCTACGAAGGCCAAACCTGAACCTCTCTGAACTCTAGAGAAGAATAAAATCATCAAATGACCAAGTTTCTGCCACAAAGACCCTCTATCCAATCCCATTAGCCTACGAGGGTCAACTGATAGGCTAATCCCCACTGAACTACTGAAGTCTAGCTAGGAGGGGACATTACATCTGTGTTGTTCCCTTCATTATTAGTCCTCCTTTCTTTGTCCCCCATGATTTATTCAACCTCTCAATCTACAAATGGAAACCTATTTTCAGGATTTTCAAGGAAATTAAATTGTGCTCTTTTGAGTTCTCTCTAATAGTACCTATTAGCTCTATGACTGGGATGCATATGAAATGTGGTCTTGCATCAAAATGTTAGCCTCTAAATAGGCTGGCAAGGTCACCAACTCTAATACCACTAAAATATCCCTAACTAGTTTTTTGTTTTTTGTATTTTAGACAAATGTTTGACAAAATATCAATAAACAAAGATACAAGAAAACTGACTATACTCCAATTAAAAAACAAAGAACATACAATTGCAATGCTTCAAGAAAGCATATTAATTGAATATACAAATGGACTCTATACAAAGCTGTTACATGTTCAATGGTATGATTTCTAAAATACTAAACTGAAACCACAAAGATATGGCTTGTTGTTGCTATGTGACTAGGTGCAATTCAGATATAACTTGCAATTCTTCCTTAGAATGGCCTATCAGAGACTGCTGCAACTTCTACAGCATCAATCGTCCCTCATATAACATGTGTACAATCTGTTAAGGTGATAGATGGCTGGTGTGAAGGTTTGTACAACTCATAACTGCCCATAAACTAGTGCTGTTGGGTAGAAAGGTCATAAACCCTCAATAAAAAGAATTGTGTCCCTCAAATAAACTCACGCCCTTCTCATATCTTCTATACAGCTATGTATCGAAATGGTATGGCTATTTCTTGATAAAATACACCACAAAATGCTAGGTGTAAGGCAGATATGAGGCTTAAATGGTACAGCCAGGTCTGAAAACTTCAATAAATCAATTGATATTTACATAACAGATGATTTTCTATATAATCACCAATTTCTCCCAAAATTGGAAATATATTCACAAATCTAGAAATGATTTATTAACTATTCCACATGTACCTCCACAAATCTTCTATCATACAACACTCTAGTAAACCCTTGATGAATCCACTCAAATGGCTAAGCCGGTTTCTATCCTTAAAACCATTCTTTGCCAAAGGGTTTTCATCCTAGGGCGAGAAAGGTGAACAATCACTCACTCTCAAAGTTGGCGTTTGAAAAATAAAATGCCAAGAATGAATTTATCTTCTCAAACTCTTCTTTTTATACCCCTTTTCGTATAATTGAAATATTATATTTCAGTTTCCCCCTCAAAGTGGCTTTTAAAATTTATTTTTAATTTAACTCTACTTTTGGGCTCCAAATAAGTCACTTTTAGTAAACTGTTCAACTTTAATAGAATAATGAATTAAATATAAGTTCTCCATAAAATGAATATCTTTAGACAACTTAATTTAACTAATTAGTAATTATGTATTCCCTTGCTACATCCCAATCAGTCTACAAGACTTAAATAGGCCAACAGTCTCTGCTAATTGTTCATGCTGCGAAGGGGACATTACACAGGCTTACCTTGGAAAGGTTTAAATGCAAAAGACTTCTAAAAAGGTATATATACTAAAGGTATCCATTCCCTAAATATTTCTCTCTTAGCGGCTCTTGGAGTAAATGAAATATGGGGATTTGACTATGGTCCCATTAAGGGGGGCTACCTAAAATTTCTCAACAGGTGCTGCTGAGGAAGTTTTGGAGCCTTTTACAATAAGGTGGATTTTAAAGTAGCAGCTAATGCTAAAAATTTAAGCTGAAATTTTTTAAGAAGCCGGAGGTCCCATGGTTTTTCTAGCACCAGCTAATGCTCAAAATTTTAATTGAAAATACTATAAAAAAAAATCATACACCTAATGATGCCATGTGGAAAAAAAATCCCCCAAGAAGATTGGGAAAATTTCCAGCCTTACCCCACACACAGCTAAAAAGTATGGGGCATCTATTTTCCAAGACAAGATTCCAATTTATCCTCTAGCAGTATTTTCCACATCTCATGGGACCTGTCACTCCATAATTA